>CAJVQA010001743.1:0-24255 GCA_910591915.1 Cetraspora pellucida
TTTTGTTAAATAATCTAAGTAAATAGAAAAATAGTAGAGTTATTTCTATTTAGTATAGTTTATAATTTTTAAAGGCCTGACACAGGCATACAATTGTAACTGTCTGATATTTGTGAATTGCAAGTTTTACACATTTCCTTTTTTCTCATTTATTTTCTTTTCCCCTTTATTTCTTTATTTGTATCTTTTATTATTTACCCTTATATCTTTGTTTTGTTTTTTTACATAAAAAATTCTTTTTTTTTGTTTTTTGCTTCTCTACAAAAAGATGTCATCAGATTAGTGATGTCCTATTGTAGGGCAGCAGTCAGATGAGCAGTCTATCTCTAACTGAGATAGTGTGACAGGTCATATTTAGGTACTATTTGGGTGGCCAGGTAATGCTAGACTTATATATCAGGAAAATTCTATATAATCTGTATAGTTTCAAGAATCCTAATAAAGTACTAACGTGACTGCTAAAGTTAAAAAAAACAAAAAAAAGTATAGAATATTTATTAAATAATAGCTATTAGTCTACAATTTACTAATAAGATTTTTAATTACATTATAAATAGACTAACTTTTAATTAATTTATTGCAAGAAGAGTTACTTACTAACACATCTTCTGAACCCTATAAACTTATTAATACAGTTACTAAAATCTGTGAACTTATCAACACAGCTTCTGAACTTTGTGAATTTATTAACATAGCTTACAAAACTTCTAAAAATACAAAGTTAAATAAGAAACAAAAATTACAAACTTCAAAAAGCAAAAGGATCACTTCATCTATAGTTAAATAAATGCATATTAATAAATATTTTGCTTCTTATAAACTAAAAGATTAATAGTATTAATATATAATAAATCTACTTATTTATTATAATTAAATAAACATCTATTATACTTTCTAGAATGTTGAGATCAAATACCTAATTTCAAAACAAAATCAACTAATTACTATTTATTATGCTTGTCTAAAATATCTATTATACTTATCTAATACATGCTTGTCAACTGCCAAACCAACTAATTATTAATGCATAGTTTTTTAAACAAAAATTAATAATTAAAAAAATGTAAAGCATTTAAATTGTTATTTAATTTATAAATAAAATATATATATATTTAAATAAATAATAAATAAATAATATATATTTTTTAAATAAATATTAAATAAAAAAAATTTTTAAATAAGCATTAAATAAAAAAAATATATTTTTTAAATAAAAAGTATATATGTTTTAAATAAATATTAGATAACAATTATATAGTATTATATTTAAATTATTTTTTCAATAAATAATAAACAAAAAAAAGTATTTTTTAAATAGTAATTATATCTTTCTTAAACAATTTTAATCTTGTAATATTACATATTTTATTAATAAAAAATAAAGACAAAAATCAAACAAAATAGTGTCTTTTTAGATATTTATTATACAAAAATTTATACAAATAGAACATATTTATTAATATATTTATTAAACAAAAATAATATAAATATTTTTTTTATAGTGCAGTAAGCTTTACAATTTTTAATTAATTAACTTAAACTGTTAACTTAATACTAAAAAATAGTTTAAATAAGTGCATATTGCATTTTAATCTATAGTAAAATATAGTTATTTGTGTTATATTATACTAAGATTTTTTTTTAGATAACTAACAGATTATCAATTAAATTATTTAACTTTTTAATATTTAGAATAGCTATTTTGATTAATATATTGTTTATAATAAAAATTATTAAGTTTTAAAACTATCTTATACTCTTTGTTCTAGTTTATCTTATTAGTTTTCTTTATTAAAAGTCTTATAAGATTTTGATTCTTTGTATCTTTTTTTTTATATACAACTAAGATAAAAGATATATTTTCTGTATTTTTTTAATATTTAGTTTGAAGACTTCTGAAGTCTATATTAGTTTTTTTTGAAATTATATTTTCTGTAAAGTTATTTATATTTTTTTCTTCAGAAAATAAAGTTTCTATACTAATAACTATATTATTTTTTTGTATTTCTTTCTTTAAAATAGTTGTTTGTTCTTAAAAAAATTCTGGTTCTATATTATTATTTTGTACTATTTCTTATACTAAAAGAGTTTTTTTAATAATATTTATATTATATTTAAATAAGTTTTTACTAAGAACTTCAATTTGAGTTTTTTTGTTTTTAAATTTTTAAAAGTGTTATTTTAGATTATTTGCTTTTTAAAATTATATACAGTTTTTTTAAAATTTTTTTTTTTTTGGTATTAAGATAAGACCTTGCTCATATCTTTATTAGTAGTTTAAAAGTTAGTAACTATATAGAGCTACTATATACAGAAAGTAATTTTTTATATAAATGCTATAGCTAAAACCAACACTTGCAGTTAAAGCTGAACTATTAAACTGCTAACTATATAACTATTGCTTTAAGTATAAATAAAGAAAAACTATATTCAAAAATAAAAGCTCAGACATATTTATCTGTAACCTAAACCTATTAGAGTGGCTTACCTATATTTGTAAGTTTAGAATATAATTATAAAAAATGTTGTATTTAATTCAAAAAATAGTTCAGATGCTAATTTTATAGATAGTATAACTGATAGGTGAACAAGTATTAGAATTGAGATATAGTTGGTCAGGTAGCTTATATAGACAAAAATAAGTATAATTTTTGTAATTAGAGTTTCTTCTATTGCTTTGGCTTGGTTGAAGTGAGGGTTTGGCATAAGACAATTTAAGTTCCTGTTGTTGTTTTCATCTAACAAAGTTTATACAATATAGTTTTTATATTTGTTTATAAGAAAGTTTATTAACTTTAAGCAAAATAACAATAATTGTTTGAGAAACTAATTTGTATAAAATGTTAAAGTTTCAGCAATATCAATTAAAGATTTAGAGATAAGTCCTTTAAATGCAATGTCAAGATAATATTGATTTGTTTGAAAAGATATAAAGTAAAAAGTATAATAGTTACTGATTTTGTAAAAGAGTTTTTCTTGTTGATTTATAGATAACTTGAGATCTGTATTATTAATATATTTAGATATACTAGTTTGGATAATTTCAGAGATAAGAGATGAATTTAAGCATATATGTCAGTAAGTTAAAGAGTTAGCTAGATTACAGTTGAAGCAGTTAGCATTGTGAAATATATATAGATAAGTTTTGTGAAAGTAAAAATAAATAGAAAGTTTATTTAATAAAGTTTTAATTTTAAATAATTTAAGATAGTTGAGTTTAAAGTTAATGATATTGTGTATTGGTTTTTGGTTATAATTAAAATATAACTAAGTTAATTTTCAGTTAATTTGGAAAACCAAAGAGTCTTATTTCAAGTTACATTTCTAAGAGAACTATATTGCTAAGATGTAGGCTCTACAGATTAGTAATTTGACCTAGATGGGTTTCATCCAGGTAACTCACAGAAAGGTCAGGTAACTGGATTGTATTATAGTTACTCAGGTAGATCATCTATAGATCAGACTATAGATGACCCATAGGTCGACCACAAATGACTCATAGGTCAACTATGAATAACTTATAATAAATGACCTATGAGTCATACTATAAGTAGGTGACCTATAAGTCAAACCCATAACAGGTAATCTGCAGGTTACTACTATATATATACTTTTTTTTTTATTAATTAGTGATCTTTTTATATAAAGTATATACAATCAGATTTGTGCTTAAATTTGGAAGTTTTTGTAATATTAATATAAAACTTTTTATTTAATAGCTATATTATAATATATACAGTACCAATCAAAACAATTGTTTGAAATAATTAAAAAAAATAAAAATATTTCTATATTTAATAAGTTTAACAAAATTTATTTATTTCTAATTATGCTATTTAATATTAATAATATAGTTAGAATTTTGTTAAAGATCAAATGACTATTATTTCCAAATCTTGCAATACAAATTATTATATTAAACAAACATTAATTGACTTACTATCTTAAAAGATAAATAATTTTTTTTAGAAATAATTTAATTATCTACATCAGAAAAAAGTTATTCACACAGAACTAAAATAGCAGAAATTGATAAATATTTATAAGTTATTTTATTTAAAGTTGAAAAAAAATATTGATTTGTATGCCATCATTTATAAATATTAGCCAATTTAGATAAAAGTAATGCAATTAGTTTATTTAAATAATTGGCATTTTTAGTACTAATGCCAAATATTCTTCTCATAAAATAAAAAGTAGTGATTTCTTTATAATATGTTTCTAATTCATTAGTTGTAATTGTATTTTACCAAGTTTTAAATTCATTATAAAGGTTTTTAATTGTTTTGTTTTATATATCATTATGCCATGCAGTTATAAGTTTTAATTATAAGTCTAGCAAGGTAGCTATTAGTTTAATATCATCTAAATTTTGCCAGTAATAACACAAAGAATCATAAATGATTCCTTGAATATTTGAGTTTACTTTTCAAATAAAAATATTTCTTCTTTATTATTAAGATCATTGTTACTAAAATCTTTATTCAATAACTTTTCATCTAAAATTTAAATTAAATAAGTTTATTAATTTTAATTAACTAATTTTTTTTTTTAGCTAAATATATATATGTTTAAATTAACTATTTGTATTTTTATAAAATTGTTATTTATCATTACTGAATATATCCTCAATAGAATTATTATAGCTGTCATTAGCAAATTCATATTTTAATGCCTTAATACTTGGATTGATGACTGAAAGAGTAATATATTGGTCTTCATTAAAGTAAGTTGTCAATTCATTAAATAGTTGAAATGTCTTTACTAATTCTGTTAATAGTTGCTATTCATAGTCTTTAAGCATACAACACTCTAATTTTTCTAAATCTTCTTTAATATCTTTAACACTATCTTCTTTTTGTAAGGTCAAAGATGTATTAACTTATTTGTTTGCTGAACATAATTCTAAAAGCCTTTTCTAGAATTGATAAGAGGAATTCTAATAAGTTTTAGTATTCTTAATAGTGTGTAAAATAAATGTTTTTTATATGTTTCTATCTCTGCTTCTACCTTATTATTCTCTTCAGTTTTAGAAAAACTTTTAGGCATATTTTCAAAATTACAAAATCAAATAAGCCTTATACTAGTCTTGTCACTGTTTGCATTAACTTGTGCTTGATCAAGACATTGACATTGTTTAGAAGATCAAAAGAATTTAATAATTTTTTTGAACTGTTTAGTATATGAACTTATAATTTTTAAAGCTTGAATAACAGAAAGTTGAAGTATAAGTGTGCTATATGGTATATGTTTTATACCATCTAAGATTCTTATTGCTTTTTTTATATTTGCACTATTATTAGTTATAGCACAAACAATTTTTTCAATTAAATCAAACTCTATAATTTTAGAATTTAAATATTTTTTAATTCTTTCACTTGTGTGTAGGTAATTAAAATTTCAATAGTCAGAAGTACATTACATATTTCAAAACTAGATGTTAACCAGTAAAGAGTTATGCCAATATACTCAATATTAATACAAGATGTCTACAAATCAGTGTTATAGAAACTGTTTCATAGGTATTAGCAAGTAATTTTTTAAGTTTAGCAATGTCCTTTTAATAAGCAATTTTAATTTCTTTTCTAATACATTTGTAATTTGGCAGTTTAAAGACAGATTAAACTATTGCATTATTTGTTAATATCTTTTTCTATGTACAACATTAAATGCCAGAGAATTAGTAATTAACTATTTAGTTGTAATTCTTTTAATTTTGATTGTTTAATTTTATTATATAGCTTTACTTTTCTAATTATTTTATTTATATTTAATTAACATTTTCTATTTAAACTTGATTGTAGTTCATTTGGTCTAAAGACCTTATATACTGATCATAGTTGTGATTGCATATTTTTAGTTTTTTATTATGTTTATAATTTTTATTGCATATATTTTTTTTATCTTTTTGTAATATGATTATTTTGCAAATATCTTCTAACTTTTTTTCAAAATATTCTAAACATAACTTGGCTTTTTTTAGAAATATTAGAATTAGAAAATTTACTCGGATTTTTTTTACACTTAGTTCTTCATTAGGCTTTTTTACAGCCTTTCTTCTAGTAATGCTAGTAGAAAGTTTAACATTTTCTTGAATATCACTATTCAAATTATAATCAATATCTGAGATATATTTGCTATTACTATTTATGTTTTTTTGTTATAGATATATAATATAGCAAAATAGAATTTAAAAGAAAAATTATTTAAGATAAAGTTTATTGAAAGTGAAAAAGAGTTTTTTATATATATAAATTTAATCACAAAAATAATCTATTCTGAAACTAAATAACTTTCTAACTTACTATAGTAAGTTCTTACTATTATCTTTTTTTTTGATTTGGATAATATAAAAACACTATTTTAACTTTTTTTATGACTTGAATTAATCATATGATTTTTTAGATACAATCATAAAAGTTATTAATTATTATATCTTAATAATATCAATTATATAATATTTTTTTTGATAAGTTATCAATAATGTTATAGCAGATTTTTATTATTATTTTTATTTTTTAATCAAAAAAATTTTAAGCACAATACTCCTATTTTTTCTTACAAATAAATATTATATAATATTTCTTCTATATGATATTGGTATTATTAAGATGAGTTTTCTATTATTTTTTCTTTTTTGTTCTAAAATTACTGACTGCAATATTTTTTTTTCTTTTATAATATATACTATATTGTATTTTAGTTAATTTATTATTTTCATTACTACATTTAATGCAGAACATGTGTGCATATTATTAAGGGTGGCTATGCATTATTATCAAGCATACTTCTGCAGATTATATGTAAAAATAATGATTATAGTTGTTGGCAGAGTCTATCAACTTATTTTGCATAACATGCATAATATACTTGTCTATGTATACTATATGTCCTTATTAGTATAAAACTTTCTGTTTTAGTATAGTCAGACTTAAAAATATATGAGATAGAACCTACTATTATAGATTTGGATTGTTTGATTATTTGCTAGATTATATTTTTTATTAAGTACACTAATATCAGAATTTTCATTAGACAGTAACTTTATTTTACTTATGATAATTTAATATATAAGTTAAAGATATTTATTAATAAGTGTTTAAATATTTTGTGAAACTTACAATTTAATTTAATTCATGCATTTATTTATTAAGTTCATTAATATTTACTATTCAATTTCATTTGGTTGTTTAGTAAATACAAAAAAGTTTATCAATTTAAGTATTTTAAATAATCTATTCAAATTCATAGGCATTTATTATAGTTTTACCTTATTTATAGATAAGTATAAAATTATTTGCATATAAATTTATTACAAATAGAAAATGTGTATTATGCAACTAATATAACACTTATATGCAAAGTTTTTAACTTAGAATTACTATATAATATATAATAAGAACATTATTCAGTTTTGCAGTAATTGTTAGTTGCCTTTGAACAAGATTATAGAATGCTAATTTTTATAAATTTTATTCAAAGTCAACTAACAATTACTGCAGAACTAATTAACATCTCTATTTATATTAATATAATTGAGTAGATTTTATTTAAGTACAGATCAAAATCTCAATAAAAAAATCCAAACAGTCAAAAATTCTAACAATTAAAAATCTTGATAGCCAGAATTTTAGATAGAAACTTCTAAGTATGAAATATATGTAAAGCAAAATAGACTTTTAAAAATTAATTAATTTTAGGATTGGGTTACTTTAGATAAGAGTTAATATAGGATTTGCTATGTTCTATAATAATTTTTATTAGAGATTTTAATTATCAGAATTTTTAATTATCAGGATTTTTGACTTACAGAATTTTTTTGTTAAGATTATGATTTGTTGAGATTTTGTTTATCAAAATTTTGACCTATATCTGTCTTAAATATATGGATTTTCTCAAAACATAAAAATAATTAATTACTAAGAGATCTTTGTAGCATTTGATTGTTAGATATCTCTTAAATTGAATAAGTTTTTTAAAATTAGCTTTTTAATTAAAATAAATAAAATAATCAATTTATTATCTTAAATTGCATTATGAGTAAGAATCTATAGCTTTGATTTTTATTAATTAAAATGAATAATATAAGCTAACAAACAACTGCACATGCATTTAAATAATTAGTGATTAGTATTTTAAGTAATCAATTAATATACTATTAGGATACATTTAAGGTTTCAAACTTTTTTAAAACTAGCATCTTCATTAATTCAAAAGTGAATAATACAATGTTACAAAATTGCCAGTTGGTGAGTATTTTGAACAGACAGGAGTTCCTTTTATTTTACTGAATATTACTTTACTGCCATCTATATTTCTTTCACTAACAGTTATTTTATTGATAAAATAATTTAATCATTGTTATTAGAGTTAGACTAGAATTAAGATTAATGTAGTTTTTAAAAAAACTTATTAGTAAAATGAGTCATCAGTGAATAAATATTAGTAAAATAAGTTATTAGTGAAATAAATATTGGTGCAACAAACTTGTCAATAAAGTAATATTTAGTAAAACAATTTATATTCTTAGAACAATACTATTTTTTATATTAAAATTTTTACTAATTTGAAATATTTTTTAAATTTGTATATTTTAGAGTATTATAAACTTTTTTAAGCTAAAATTTTATGTTGATTTAAAATTAAGCATTATAACTTTAAATAATTTGTATGACAATAAGTATTCTCAAAATTGTCAATTGATAAGTATCTAATTTTATTATTGTAGCTAAAGCTAAAAATTTTAATTATTTTAATATGAAATTTTCAAAAATTTTTGGATGCATTTTTTTTAATAATTAGGTTATCTTTAGAGTTAACTTTGATAATAAGTAGATTTAAATAGAATTTGTATTTTTTAAATCAAGGTCTCTAATTTTCAGCTTTAGCCATAACATTTATTATTTTTAAATTAGTTTGAAGTCAAATAATATAAATTCTCTATTTAGTGTTTTTATATCAAATAACTTAGCATTACATATATATATTGCATTATATAATTTGTATGATGATTCTACAAATTTTATTGAATTTTATCAATAAAATGTATATATACAGTATTTAATCAGAATATAGTGTCTATTTTCTAATAATTTAAGTGAATAATAAATTTGTATCTGTTATGAAATTTGATTTTGTAATATTAGTAATATATATTTTTTTTTAATAAGAACACTAGTAACCTATAAGTAATTTGTCAGATAACTTATTGAATGACTTATGGATAACTTATAAATGACCTATTGGATGATCTATCTGATTTTTATCTGAGTAACTTATAACTTACCTATTGAGCAACTTAGATAAAAACTTTTTATATGAGTTAATTCACTATTACAGATATTTTTGATAAAACTTCTAGTTGGATGTTTGATAAAATATTGATTCCAGAAAATTATATAATATGAATTGTAAATGCTTGTGTAGTTAAAGTATAGTATAGATGATGAATTATATTGTTTTGCTAATGAGTCTGCTAAGTTAATAAAGTGTTATTGGAGTAAGCTTGTAATTAGTAAAAGTTAATTTGGTAATTATAAAATTTGATAATATTAAGCAGAGTATGCTATATAGTTTATGAGCTAAATTTGGAAAGTTTATTAGAATTTAAGAAAGTAGTATACATTTAAGAATATTTAGTGATTATAGACTGAGAATTAGTAAAAATATTAATTGTTGAGTTGTGAAGAATAATTGAAATAGCTAAAAGAATTGACATTAGTTCAGCTTTATAAGAGAATGACTAAAAATAGATTTTAGCTGAGAATTTGTAAATAATTTGGTTAAGATCATTAACTTGTACTCATCTAATACTCATTGTATATTGATTTGTACTGATGTCAATTACTAAGCCATCAGTATAGAAATTAAATATATATTGTATTATATTGATAAGAGAATATTGTTTAAGTGTCTTTGTAGCTTTTTTTTATTTAAAAATTATTGATATAAAGGAATCAGAAACAGTTTTTTTTAATATAACTAGTCTAATCACAAAAGTAATATATTTTCTAGGTCTTTTTTTATTTAGTAATTATCTTATTATTTTAATATAAATAAAGCAAAAAATTTTTTTTCAATTTTTAGATTATTTGTATTATCAAAAATAATTATTAATTAGTTTGTTAGATATATTGTACCTTTGATAAGTAATAGTTTAATAAAGATAATTTTTTTGAAGTCTTAAAAGGCTTCTTTAACCTGATTAAAAATATATTTTTTAATACTTAGAATTATGTTTCTGACTTTAATTAGCAAAATAATTTATATATATTAATAAAAATATATTTATAGTATGTTTCTTTGAAGATTTTAATTCTATTAGTTGCATAATATATTAGTTAATTATGGTTTGAAAATACAATTTCAAAGAAATACTTTAAATTTTTTTTAAAATATTGCTTAACAACAACTATGTCTTCTCTTATATTTTTATATAAAAAAATTATAATTTTATTAAAAGAATTATAAAGATTTAAAATTTCAATAATTAATACATTGTTGTTTTTAGATCTGATTTGATTTCTAGAAAAAATATAACAAAAGTTAATTTTTTTTATTTTAAGTTAATAGACAAACTTGTATCTTGTTTAGTAATTAACTAGTAGACTAACACATCCTTATGTTTATAATTATAATATAATATATATATACAATATATATATATTTTTTAAAACCAAACATGTACAGTTGTTTATAGCATATGACTGATTTTAAATAAATCTAACTAATTAAATTATTTAAAATGCACAGACAGAAATTAAAATTTTAATAATATAAATGTATAACTTTGGATAATCTTATATACTGATTAATTATCAGTAATAATGTTATTATTATATTTTAAGTTTAATTTGTAACTGTTTTTGTTGTTGTTTTCTTTTTCATTATTTATTTCATTTACAATATTATATATGTATTCCAAAATCTAAAAGTTATTTTTATTTTGATCAATATCCTTTAAACAGTCTTTTTTGTTCTGGATCACTACTATTAAAATTAAATTATTCTCTATTACTATTTTTTTTTTGAGCTGTTGTTATATTATTGAGTTTTATTTTATTTTCTTTTTTTATGAATAAGTTATTAGTTTTTTTTTTCTTTTTTTATATTAAGTTTTCTTATTATAAAATTTTTTCTGTTACTAAGGGCTTTATTTATAAAAAGTTTTTTTCTTAAAACTAAAGCTTTAGCTCTTATTAGTATCTTGTTTTTAAAGTTTAGGTTTCTGTTTAATGATTTTATAATTATAATTTTCTATTTGTCTTTTTTAATCAATGATAAACAGAAAAGAGTTTATAATCAAATTTAATTTTTAATTTTAATTTTATAAAAAAACTTATTTATATAATTAATTCTTTTTAAAATCAAATATTAAAATAATAATAAATTTTTTACTATATGTTTATAAAAAATTATACTTAAATAAAATTTTTTTATACTTTTACAATAATTTGTTTAACAAAATTAAATGTCTATATAAAGGTATAATTATATAAAATGTAACTATATACAGGTTTAACTAAATATAAATATAAAATTTTTCTTATATCTAAATATTTAAAATCTTTTTTGCTTATTTTTATATATCTCTTCTATAAATGTAAATAATCAAATATATTTGTATATATTTATGCATAATTATGCAAAGATGCATAAAAATCTACAAGATTTCCAAATACCTAAGTTTTTTAAAAAAACCTTATATTTATATAAAAGTTAGTTTTCTAATTAAATTTGAAGAAAAATATTAAATTTGGTTAGATAATCATTGAGATATTTTAAGAATAAAAAATTTTTTACTAAAATAATTTGCCTTTTTCAATTGACCTTCTCTTATATATTACCGAAATGTAATCTATTATAAGATTTTTTCTATAGATAAAACCAAATTTTATTATTAAATATATAAAATTATTACTTAAAAAATACACAAGTTTTATAAAATTATGATTCGAAGTATGCGAATTGTCAATAATAAAGTTTAAAAGAAATTACAAAAAATTACAATTATAATATAATCATGCAATTATGTCTTTAGGAGCTGATATTTTTTTTTGTTCAAGTATCTCATATTCTTTTCTTACAAAATTTTCAGCATCATCTTTACCCCGTTGAACATCGATAGTATAAATGATGAAAATTGGTACTGTCATCATAACAAGTAAGAACCAATAAGAATATCGAAGGTCGTGGGTTGAATCTCTTATCAAGCCTGTTACCAATGGACCTAGCCAACTTGAACCCTTAATATCATAAAGTTTGAAACCGTAAATATAAATAAAATAATTACAGTTATCCAACAAACGCTTATAACCATATATTTTCTGTTTTGTGTTGCGACATGAAATTATAAGACTAATTCAATGACAATTTGTAAATCATGATCATAAATTGCCGGATAACACAAACACAGTTTAATACTTGAATTTCAATCAAATTTGACTTGATCAAATATTTGAACTTCAAATCGAAAGTTTAGTATATATTGAGAACCACATAATCAAATTCAATGAAATTTTTTTATTTGGATTATACGAATTTCTAAAATTCGAATAAAAAAATTTCATTGCATTTGATTATGTAGTTATCAAGATATCTTCTAACAAATTTTATATTTGAAGTTCAAATATTTGATCAAGTCAAATATTTGATTGAATTCAGAGAAACACTGGGCAGGCGTTGATGTTTGACTCGAATGAGTACCGTATTTTACTGAAATTAAGCACCCCCTCAGAGCAATTTTTTATAACCAAAATTCTCGTGATCTTAATAATCGGATCTGTATAATTTTGGTACCATTCGAATCAACTTATCAAAACGATTCGAATAGTACCAAAATTATACAGATCCGAATCTTAGGTCACGAGAATTTTAATTATAAAAATTGCTCCGAGGGGAAGCTTAATTTCGGTAAAATACGGTAAATGATTGGCCTACAATGCCACTGAACTGCACTCGTCATCTAATCGTTTACCCGTTCGAGAAAATTATCATTATTTATCAACACTTGCCAGGTATTATACAACATAAAAACCAATAATATTATGTACGTACCTTATCAGTAATTTCATAGAGTGAAAACAATTCGTTCTCATGACCACGTGGTACTATACTTCCAAACAAAACTCGACAATAACTCTGAATAGCACCCAACGAGAACCCGAAATAAACGGCGAACATCCAAACCTCCCAAAGGTTCTTGATGCCGAAAGGAGCCACAAAACCAATTAAACCATATATTGGAATCAGCGCATGAAGACTTGCTGTTATGAGGATCATTGTTTTAGTTCGTAAATCAAAGTATTGTTGAATTTTTGAAAGTATATAAACACCAATAAATGCACATGTGGGAATTATAATGGCAGCTATAAATAATTGATGTGGACTAAGACCGAGCTGCGTTTTGCCAAAAAGTATAGCTACAGATACGATCGTGTTGAATCCATCGCTTAATAGAAACCAAGCAATTAAGAATTTCATGGTTTGCCAAAGCTGACGTGTTGATGAAATAGTTTTAGCAACACGTTTCCAGGAATAGAATACATAGTTTTCACCACTGAAATAAGAAAAAATAAAATAAATAAATTAAATAAAATGTGAAAAGTTAATGAATATCGGATAAATTAATATAACAAATTACATACGAAGGTAACGGAGGACTTTCACGATCCTGCAACCATAATAATGGAAATGTCAAATTGAGAAGCCACCAGGCACCACAAATCGCAGTACCAACTTGATAGCTGTATGAATTTTCATTCATCAACAACATGACACCCGCACAAAGAATTAGAATAAGCACACCAGCAGTACAACCAATAATTATAGAATTAGAAGATATGGTATTTGCGATTTCATCCTCAATCTCATTTAGTTCCTTGGATGATTTACCAGCCTTTTTGGCATCAATTACTCGAGGATGGACACGAGTAAACGTTGGAATATATGCAAGGTAAAATACAAAAGCAGCACCGAATGAGACATTACTTTGAAAACAAGATGAATGAGTATGTTAAGATTTATTTTATTACCCACTAGAATCATGAAATTGCTTACGATATGATTGTTAAAAATCCAGCAAACAAATAAAGCCCTGTAAAAAAAAAAAATTAGAATATCATCATGGTTTGTACATGTATGTGATACATATATGTCATACCATGTGGTACAAAAATGAAAGCGATTGTTGCAAACGCGCCAATATATGAAAAAGTAAGTAAGAACTTTTTTCGGAAGTCTAAAACATGAAGGTTTATTATTAGGAATCATTAGAATCATTAGGAGTAAGAGGACTTTAATAATACAAGATACATACTTCCGTGATCCGCAAGAGAACCGAATGCAATATATACAATGGCTTGAAGAAATACCGAAATGGATATTACATATAGTGAATAGCTTGCGGTATCAAAAAAGCTCGAGCCAATCTTTATATCGCATTTATAATTTATTTGTGACTATAATTTGAAAAATTATACAAAAGAATTAAGGGGTTGGGCATAATTTACAAATATAATGATAAAAAACTAACCGTATTGCATGGAGTCACATGATCAAGCTCGAATCCAGCCTCGCTTGCGAGATTTTCCAATATTATTGGAATGAAAACTATTTCGTAACATTATTGTTAATGAAATAAAAAAAAAAAAAAAAAAACCATCAAATATCACCTGTTATTGCGGCAACATAATAGACTTCACACTATAATTGCAATGTAGTAAGGACTTAAACTCATGTTCTCAGCTCTGTAAATGACATATCAACATACCGCCAAGTTATATAAATACCAGCCATTTAATTCTTTTGTAGTAACCGGAGGGTCATCAGTTAACTTCATATCTGTTAAAAGATGTAGAATATCAGACTTTCGTGCTTTGCAGAAATCTCGGAATTTTTTTTTAGTGCAATATTTTACGGTTAGGAATTAAATTTTATGAATAACGATAAGTCGAAAAAAATAAATGTCAAATATCATAGTGATGTATTTATAGCAGTAAATGATTTAAATTTTAACACGTAAAATCACGAAAATCACGAAAATCACACGGCATAACCAGAATTGTATTAATGGCTGTGTTGATGAGTATTGCCGAAGACTTTGGGGGCATTTTCCCAGTATAACCTTAGAATTCCGGATTCTCTGATTCTATATATCTCTGTCAATGGCTTGTATAGGGTACAACTTAAAAACCTTTTTTTTTTTTTTTTAGTCAAAATTTATGTCTCGATAATCATAGTGAATAACCTTAATTGGGAAAATCCCGGTCCGATCTCGAGATCGATCACAATGTTTTGTCACCGTAAATCACGCACAAGCATGATGAATATTCTTTACAAATCATATCACTAACCCGATCAGTTAAATAAAATTGGATCTTTTGATTTACTATATGTATAGAAAATTTGGTGAATGCTGTTGAAAATAAATATAACAATAAGTGAGAAATTCGTGTTGAAACTATGGTAAAACTTAAAATTACGTAGTTTACCTGCAACTCTAGTATCTATTTAGTATAGTTGGGATTTAATTTCCCACTATCAGAGTACCATAAATTGATTAATAATGCAGTCAGGGAATATGTCACATAGGGTGTAATTATATGTGCTGAACAAGGTTATATTAGTAAAAAAACAAGTTAGCTATACACTAAAGTTAAAATTTTTAGGTTATCTATGTACAACTTTTTTTTTGTTTACTAAAGAAACCTATCTTCGCCTCTAAGTGAACTTACTCAGCATAAAATGTTACATGCATACATCTGTTAAATTGCGGTTTCTCAGACCTTTTATTAAGTAAAAAATTGAATTAACGTTGGTAAAATGTTTTTTTTTAAAAAAAAAATTATCCGAATTGAATACAATTTTTTACGATAAAAAAAAAATTGTACATAAATAAACTAAAAATTTTAACTTTAGTATATAGCTAATTTATTTTTTTACTAAGATAACCCTTTTGCCTTCTAAGTAAACATGTTCAGCATACAATTTTACATATAATTACACTTTTAAAATTAGAAAATATTTTTTTTATAAAATTTGATTAAGAAAATTTACAATTTTTATGAAATTTTAAAAAAGTGTTCTAAATAACCTTAATCTACTATTTTTGATATGCTTAACCCTAAAATATGAAATTAAGTTAATGTGTAAGTTAAAAAATAATGTGGGCTCAAAGTTTATAATAAATTTATATGTTTTTATTATAGATTTTATTATAAAATGTATATTATAATACTCATATATCAACAGGCGTGACATATTCCCTGACTGATAGATATTAGAAATGTGGGATAAATTAGTATACGTAATAGGCAATAAAAAAACTCAAGTTTGAAACTATGGTGAAACCCAAAATTAGTTTCACCTGCAATCTACATAGTCAATTAACGATTCCATTAAAACCGTATTACGAATAGTAGTGCAAAAATCGCATTTGAGTATATAAAATTAGCATACTATACTCATAATATGTATATTAGATATAAAATAGTATAGTCGTAAAGAATTTAATTATCTGTTATTATATGTGACCTCACGAAAATTCTACGTATAGAAATTTATTTAATAAAAATGAGAAACTAAAATCACAACTCATACAGGGAGGTCTTCAAATTTTCGGGTCGGAATGATCGGCATAGTCGGAATGAACTAATCATTAATTAAAGCTGCCTAGTTGATAATTTTGACTCAAAATTGTTGTCTTTAGTGTTCCGCAAACGGGTACCCGGATTGGAACCACAGGGGATTTTAACATTCCGTCGTCAAGCAATTGGATAATGTACAAATCTGTACGGACATACGAAAATTTTGATAGTACGTACGGTTAACGTAGGTTTGTAAAATTAATTTTAAAGTTCATTATCCATTTGCACAAGGATGTGATGGGTCATTGAATAAGCATTAGTTAATATAATTATTTAGCCAATTCTTACTCGTCACACCAATGATTCATCATCCTCATGCCAAATGAAAGAGGAGACCTAATCCTTTACAAGTAAATCCTTTTTTATGTTTAGGGTAAGGAAAAGTACGAGCATTGTTCTTTTTTCATGAGAGGTTACCGTATTGTCTCGAAATAACAAACCGGGGTAAAATCGCCATGCCAAAAAAATTTCGAACATTACATAATATATGTATTATTATCATGATTATAATTATGATAATAATAAAGTAAAATATTGATTTTGAAAGTTTTAGTATTTTTTAAGAGAATGAATTATTGTGATATTAATAATATTATGCATAAGTGAAGTTAGATGAAGTTAGGAATAAGATTAGCTTAAAATGAACCAGCTTAACCTTAGCTTTTTAGCCAAGTTAACAAAACCAGCTGAGTTAGCTTAAGTCATATTACATGATATGCTATAATATAGCAAACTTTTTATATAATTAGATAATAGAATAAGTCTGCTAATAAAATTTTTATTATATTATAAGATGATATGCAAAAATTGGCCAATTATAATGAAAGTCTACCAAATCAAAAAACAAGAAACTCTTTTTGCTGATCATCAAAACACAAATTTACAAAAAAGAAAATCAAATTTTATACAAAAACCAGTGTTAAAACAATAGTCAAAGACTTAGACAAAAAGAAAAAGTACTAAAAACAGACTTAGTAAGTGCAAAAACAAAGAAAATAAAAAGATATAACAAGTAGAAAAAAGACAAGTTTGACAAAATAGAAACCAAAAAGAAAATTTTGAGAAAACAACATTGACCTGAAATTACAGATCATTTTAAATCACATGAACATGTGAGGAAACAAATAAACAAATATATACAAATATAAGCAGGATAGACATGTAAATATTACAAAGTGCATATAATAGAAGTATTTAGAAATAGTTGCACAGATATAGCCAGATATTGATACAAATAAAATCAGAAGAATCTAAGATATTAAAGTTGATAAGTGAAAGAACAGAAGCAGTACTAAAACTTATAAATAATAAAAATTGAAATAAGAACTAGCAAATAGAATCAACTACGTTAATGTAAGAGATATAGTTGCAGTAGCATTATGAAAGACAGATTTAATGGAGACAATAATGTTAAAAAAAATATATGAAGCAATAATTAAAGTAAACATAAAAGATCCAACCAGTATAGAAAAATAGACAGAAGAAATAAATCATGTAAGTCAATATTTAATATCAATAGAAATTATAAATAGTAAGAAAAATCAAACAATGTCAAAAAAAAAAATAACTATATCAGAAAGATATATGGAAAAGATGAGACAAACAACAAATGCAGTAGATATAATAATGAAGAAAAAAGAATTATGACAAAACATAAGTGAAGAAAAAAAAGAATGACAAAAGAGAAGAAAAAACAAAGAAGATACAAAAAATACAGAAGACATAAGTATGACAATGGAAACAACTATAAATAAATATATAAAAAAAGAAATTAAAACATTAAAGACAAATGTAATGCAACAAGATTGTTAAGACATAATAGCAACAATTAGAAATCAAGAAAAAAAAAAAAAGAAGAAAGAAATAGAACTATGAAATAGAGAGAAACAACTTCATAGAGACACTATTAGAACAAAACATATGGTCATCTGTAAACAGAGATTGCAATAAAAAACTAATATATACAATAAAAATACTAGTATATAATGTGTCAAGCAGCTCAAAAGAAGAAAGAACAAAATTTGTAGAAAGACTACTAATAACTAACAAACATGTGATAGAAGTCAAAGAAGTATTCAAGAAGAATAATGCTTAGATTGTAGTCAATTTTGATTATAAACATAATAAAGAAAAAGTAATCAACAAGATTCAAAGAAAACACAATAGCTGGTTTAAAATGATTTCTAACATATAAGAACACAAAAATAAAAGTAAAAGAGAAGAAAAGAAGGAAACAAAAAAGAAAGAGAAAACAAGAAGAAAAAAGAAAGATGCAGAAGAGAAAAGAGAGTTAAAAGACAAAATGAAGAGTCAAAAAGAAGAAAAAACAAAGAAAACTTAGTAACACTTATAATATAGAATCTTTTGAAGAAAATCTTAGAGCAAGAGATCAAATACTTAGTAAGAAAAATAAGAAATATATTATCATATAAAATGAGAAGAAACACATATAGGATGACAACAGTAATTAAAGTCAAAGAAGAGGCTAAACAAATATTTCCATAGGTAATTACTTTGAGAAATGAAAATCTAGCAAGAATGACAATAGGCAAAGAAGAAGAAAAAAGAAAAGAAAAAAGAAACAAGTTTACAACAAAACTGAAAGAAATACCAAAAGAAATATCTGAACTAATTCTTGTAAGAGAACTTAAGGTTAGAAAGACAATAACAATATACATACCACTGAATAGATGGAGAAGACTAAAAAATTATGCAGTAATATTATTCAAAAGCCAAACAGACATGAATATAACTACTAAAAAAAAAGTTTAGTATAATGGAACTTTAATGTTTTAGAAATGCAAAACCCAAAAAAATGACAAAAGAATACAAAAAAGTAGCAGCAGAGAGCAAGAGATGAAAAAAAATGAAAGAGTGATACAGAAAAATACAAGCTTAAAAGAAGAATAAGAAAATGCAAAAGATCTGATAAATAGATACAAAAAGAAAATAGAATTAAAAGAAAATAGAAGTAATTAGAAAAATAAAAACTACAAAAATAAAGTGTAAGATAGAAGAAATATAGTAACCAAAGACCAGAGTTAAGGAAATACAAATAAGAAAAAAATAGTCCAAAGAAGACCACAAGAAAGAGCCTCACACATTGAAGACATATTAGACCTAATATTAGAAAGATTAGAAAGACTAGAGAAGAACAAAGAGAAAAATAAAATAGAACAACCCAACTGCTCCTAAGGGCACCACAGTTGAATCAACAAATATAGACAAGAATATTGAAAAGTTCTTATAAAATAAAAAAAAAGTTTTTAAAAAAAAAGAAAAAAAAAAACTTCTTGTTAAGAAAAAAGCAGGAATGTTAGAGAGAAGAAAAAAATTAAAAGTATGGAAATAGAATAGAAATCACTAAAGAAAAAATGAAAAAAAGTAAAAAAATAAAATAAAATTGACATGTCATAATATTAATGAACTCAAAACCAAAGATTAGAAATTAGAAAATTTACTTAGCTGGACAGAAGAAGAGGAAATTACAATAATAGAAATTACAGAAACAAATCTTACAGAAAGAGAAAGGAAGTTCTTAATATATATAGCAGACAAAAGATACTTAAGTTTTTGGACAAATGCAGCTGAAGATAAGAAAAAAGATTTAGGCATTAAAATTGTAATCGATGAACAATAGGAAAAACACATAGGTGTAGTTAAAAAAATAAGTAAATATATGATGAAGATTACACTATACTTTAAACAATTAGAATTAGTTATAATTATTGCATATATACTGCCAAATGATAAGGTAGTAGGAAGAAACATTCAACAAAAAATTGTAAAAACAGTCTTAAAAAGAAAAAAACAAATACAAATCATCATAATAGATAATTTTAATCATACAGTAGACAATATTTTAGACAGACAATATCCACAAACAACAAACTATAAAAGGCTGTCAATCTTCAATTAGATGAAGAAACAAAACTTTAGAGACATGTATAGAAACTTGAATCCAATAGGTCAGTAATACATGTAGTCAAATAAAGAAGTAGTAACAAGAATTGACTATATATAGATATCAGATGGTTTAGTCTTAGGCCTACAAAAAGCAGAAGTTGAAGAGTGAGAAGAGATTACAGAGAATAATTACAAAATAATAATAGCAAAAATATAGATCAAACATATGATAGTAGTCAAAAGCAAGGCAGAGATTAAAAAAAAGAGGCAGTCAAGAACAATATACTTATATGATCAAGCAAAATTAGAAGATTGGAAAAATTATATACAAGAGCTACAGAATCAGTTAGAAATAAAGAAGATTCTAAAAGACATTCACAAGAAAGAACAAAATGAGAAGAGAAAAGCAAAAAGAATAAACAATATATAGGATGTAATAGAGGAAGCTATTATTATAGTAACAAATAAATACATACCTAAGAAAAAAGTATTTAACATGATAAATAATAGAAAAAGAAGTCAGAAAGAATAGTAACAAGAAAAAAGCATTGTTAAGTTACAAAAATTAATCAAGCATGCAAAAGCTAAAAAAATACAAGCAGTAACAGAAGAAAAAAAAAGTAAAATAAATGAACAATTAAAGATACTAGGTAAGGAAATTGGTACAAAACTGCCAAAACTATAAAGAAAATAGTCAAATGCATGAATAAAAGATATAAAAAGTTGAAAGAAGCTAGTAATAAAAAGAAAAAAGAAAGACTGGAAATAAATACAAAAAAAATAAATAAAAGAAAATATAGATAAAAGATATGAAATGATCAAAACAGATCAGAGAAAGATGATAGCAAGCCTCTTGAATAAACCTTATAAAAAAATAGTACTTGACAGATTTATCAAACAAATAGAAGAAAAAATGAATCTGCTAATAAGCTTAAAAGATGTTAGAATAGGAGTAGCAAAATACTATAAAAAACAATTTAAGAAAAGAAATACAAGATTAGAAGAAATGTTAAAAGAATAGAAAGAAATATAGAAACTACAAGAAAACATTAAAGAGAAATAGTATACAGAAGTTAAAAGAGAAATTAAGGAAAAAGAATAGAAAGAAACATTAAGAGAACTGAAACAGAAACAGCTTTAGGCATATCAGATATAAGTTACATTCTAATAAAGCAAGCTAGAAAGAAAACACAAAAAGTATTTAGAGGCTTTGCAGATCTTGTCTAGAAGAAGGAAGGATATTAACTAAATAGAAGATACTACAAGTTTACTCCATACCTAAAGATGTTAAGTGAAGATATAGTTTAAACAACTTATGACCAATAGTACTAATAAAAACATTTAGGAAAATTGTAACAAAAGTATTAACAAGAAGGCTTGCCAAAGTGTTTACAGAAAAAGAAATACTTAAAAAACCAAATTATGCAGGCCTTCCAGATAACTCAACAGAACAACCAGTATATATTCTTAATATGATAATGAAAAAAACAAAAGAGAAGGATAAAGAAATATGGATACTTTTACAAGACATAAAAAAAGCATTTGACTCAGTCTCACTTAAGAGTCTAGAACTAGTACTTCAAAAGGTTAAAGTATCTAAAAGAACAATAAGATATATTCTAGATCTGTTTTATGAAAGGCAACTAAAAATTATTACAGCTCATAGTCTAACAGAAGAGATAGCAGCAGAAGATGATATAGATTAAAAAGAAGTAATATTTCTATTAATATGTTAATTTTTTTACAATCTACTATTAGAGAGAATACAATAGGATAAAAATTTAGGATATATAGTAGAATAACAAATCAAAAAAGAAATGCAGTGCAACAATATTATAAAGTACCACCAAGCAGCTATTGCATATACAGATGACACAACATGAATTGCAAATAGTAAAAAACAGCTAATAAAAATATTAAAAAAGCAGAAGAATTTTATAAAATGAATGATATAAAGATAAATAGATTCAAGTCAAAGCTGTTAATAATGAATATGAAAGTAAAGAAAGAAGAAAAAGAAGTGATCTTTGGAGAAAGCAAAATAACAGAAGAAGCAAAGAACAAGATAGTTCGCTTACTAGAAATATGGCTAAATAATAAAATGAGTGAAATGCTAGTCAAAAAGAAAGCTAAAGAATAATCAGCCAAATAATAAGAGATCTTAGATACAAAAAAATAATAATGAGTCAGATTGCATATATAAACAATATAGTAATAATACCAAAATTAAGTTATATACTATAGCTAACAAAAATATCAGAAAGAAGTATAAGTGAAATACACCAACCAATAACAAATTTAGCAAAGCAAAAGAGCAACCTACAAAGAACATTAGAAAACTGCATAATGAAACACAAAGATCTTAGAAGCTGCAAAACATTATGTCAACAAAACAAATAAGTGGCCTATTAGCAAAACTAAACAGACAAGATAGTCTTGGTCAGTTAACAAAATTAAGAATAACATAAGAGTGCCAAAGAGCAGGTTTAATGAAAGATATATAAAAAATAAAAGAGATGCTAGAAAATATAGAAGGTTGGAAAAGTAACTTAGCTTGTCTAACATTGCTAAAAGCAAGAAAACTTAATATAAATATAAGAACAAAAGGCAATCTATAGACAATGTTTGAATATAGAATTAAAATAAGAGAACTTATAGATACATTATTACAAAAAAAAAGTAGTACTAAAATAAATGAAGCAGATTTAATATACCTAAGCCAGCTAATAGATGCAAAAAAAGAAAAATTAATTATATGACAGCAGCTAAAAAGTTACTAAGACTTATCAAATAAAAAAAAAAAAAACAGAATAGTTTAAAGTGATAGAACTAGAAGTACTTGTTAGACCAGAAAATAGAGAAGTTAAAAGATGATTTAGAACAATTGAGCAAAACACTTAAGCAATGCAAATAAGATGAGAGTATATCTTAAAAGACAAAAGAAGGAAAGAATAAATAATGCATGATGCACAAAACAATCAACAACTAGAAAAGATAGTTAAGAAGAAAAAGAAGAAAGTATTAGTAGAACATTAGCAAATGCAGAGTAAAAAAAGTGAATTAGCTATCAAAATTAACAGATATAAGAGTTGTACGAGGGAAAAAGAACACCAAGAAGATAGCTGCCAACAGTGGATAAAAGTAAATAACAAAATTAATGTAATTTCAGATGTATTAATTAAAAAAGACAGTAATAAAATTAAGATAGCAATAAATCAAATAACAAAAATGATAAAAACAAACAATCAATAACAGGAGAGCAAAAACTTGAAAGACTAAGAATAATAAAAAAGCCAGAAGTAGAAATAATCAGATGTCAAAAGTTAAAAGACAGCATTAGTCAAAAAATAGTAGAAGTTTAAAAAGAAATATAACAATAAACAAGAACAAGTATGTAATATACATCGGGAAATTTTATTACTAGATATATATCGATATATATCGTTATATTGATATATATCGTTAGAAAAATATCGATATATATTGATAAATGCATTATTCCTCAATAATTAACCAATATCGATATATATCGATTATTAGATGTTCATCGATTATGCATCGATATCGATAATCAACAAATTTATTTAATCACTATTCATCGATATTTTCGTTATAACTCGATACATATCTTACATATTGTATAATATATACTTTAAATTAATAAACAATTATTTTAACACTTAAATATACACTTTAAATTAGA
>CAJVQA010001744.1:0-24245 GCA_910591915.1 Cetraspora pellucida
ACTAAATAATATATGTAAACTAAATATAATATAAAATATAGATGCTTCAAAATGCATAAATTTGATATATGTTATATGTATGATATTTTGCGCAATAATTATTCAACCAATCAGATCACAGCTTTCTTATTAATTTGGTTATTGGATTCGATCTTGTGATTCTGTGATTGGAAATAGATGATCTATATCTCATTAGAACCATCTCAGTGAGCTGATTCGAATGGTAGTAGTTTTATCGAATTCTGTTTAGTAGTTCAAGAGTTATGGTCATTTTTGTAGATTAACAATATATATTTAACTTCTTTTTTTTTTATATTTGCTAGAAGGTCTTAAATCATTAAAAACTTGTCTGTTTTTACTTTTCTGTTTTTTTTTTCTTTTTTATTAAGTATTTTTATTAAGATCTTTTTTTTTTAATTTTTATATAATACTCTTGTTCTTACATATTGTTTTATTCTTGTTTCTTTTTCTTTAATAGCTTTTGCTTTGATTATGTTTTTTTCTATAAAGTTCTTTTATTGTTGTTTCTTGACTAATGTTACAGTTAAAGTTTAACTTTACTTATTTGTTTTCTTTTATTGATTTTTCTTTGACTAATTTTATATATTTGTTTTTTTTAACAAACTTTTTATATATTGTAGTCTTTCTTGAATTATAGTTCTTTTCAGGTTGCTGACTGGTATTTTTACTTTGTATAAACTGTTATTACTGTACTTTTTATTTGCTAGAATCTATACATTTTGTTTTAAGAAAATTTTTATTTCTTCTTTGCATTATAGTTGTTTATTTATCTTTTTAGTTTGTATCTTTTTTATCTTTTATTTTTCTGTTTTATTATTTATTTTTATATTTTTCTCTTTTGTTTTGTTTTCTTTTTTTTTCTTTTTTTCTAAGTGTTGTCTTCTTTTTTTACTGTTTTTTTGCTTTTATATTCTTATTACTTATCATGATTTCTATTCTTTGCATCTTATTTTCTTTTTAACATTCTTTTCTGATTTTATATTTAAAAGAAATTCAACTGATTTTGAATATAAACTCATGCTTCTAATTTTTTTAGTATATTCTTTTATATTTTTGTTTCATAATTTTTTGCTATTTGTTTTTCTAAGAGCTGTTATTATTTAACTATATAGAAGCAAATTATATACTGTAATTCTGTTTATATCTTTTACAACTAAACTTTTTGCTATTAACTTTATATTATTTGGGCTTGCTAGTTTTGTTGTATTTAAAATTTTAATAATTTTATTGTTATTTGTATATTTTATTATTTTGATTTCATAATTATTAACATATCTAAGTAAACTTTGTGTTTGTATAACTTTTATATACCCAAGTCTTGTTCTTAACTACCTCATATTTCTAATTCTATTTATCTTTATTCTTGTTTGTTTGTTTATTTCCAAATTTGTACATACTATATTTGCTTACTTGTTGTTTGTTTAAATAATTAATCATGTATTTTTATCTATTCTTTTTCAGAATTAGCTATAATTCTTTAAAAATTTTCAAAATTTGAAGTTTTCTTTATTTTTTAACTAAAGTTATTATTGTATCTTCTGGGGGTTTTTTTTACTGCAACTTTATATTCTTCTTATATATTTTGTTTATTTGGTTTTTTTTTTTTAATCTTTATTTGTATATTTCTTATATTATTTGTTAAATTATTTATGATTTTGTATTTTGACTAAATTTGTAAAATGGGATCAATAGAAAGAAATATAATGCTCTGTGATACAATATCTATTTACTTGTTTATATTTTAAAAATGTCTATATTAACCAATTAAGAGCCTGATATAACAAACCTTAATTACATTTACTAAAACTTTTTTAACAGTTTTGAAATTACTCTCTATAAAGAAGAAAATGCAACAATGCTCATTTATTTTTTTTTAAAGTCAAACCTATTTCTTGCTTAATTAAAAACCTTAAATTTAACAAAATTATTTATTTTTTCTAAACTTTTTTCTTTAGCTTAGTAATTACTTACTTCTGTGATAAATATTAGACCAAATTCATCTTACCTACTAATATTAATCATATCTAAGCTACTGAATTTATTACAGTTCATGTTAACAGTAATTCAAAAAAAAAAATTAAATAAGCCAATTTAACAACTTATATCTAATTTTTTTTTCTCAACTAATAGTGTTTACTTATCTTTTACATTTAATATATACTACTATACCTGTTTTAAATACTCTTTTTCAATTATTTGTATTCAAAAGAAATGAGCATTACTACTGTACTAAAAAATATATTACAAAAAATAATAAAGTCTACTATCTTACTTGTATGATTGTTTTATTTTAATATAAAGCTAGCTTATCTTATACTAAGAAAAATCTTACTTAAATCTTTCAAAATATCTTAAATAATTCTTTTCAAACTGCTAACCCTCCTATTGCCACCTTTTACTAAACTTCTTCAATTATCTCTAATCTTATTAATTTTTTCTTCTTTATAACTACTAATGCTAATTCTAGTTTTAATTAATTTTTAATTATTGCTATTCTTAATAACTTTAACTTAAATCTTAATAACTTTAACAATTCTAATCAATCTAATAATACTTTTAACAAACCTTCTTTTCAATCTTATTTTAGTACTGTTAAGCCAAAATTTAACTCTACATATAGCTAGATTGCAAATTTTTTTATTACTAAAGAAATGCAACTTAATAAAAAATTGCAAACTCTATTCTCTTTTTAATTTTATTTTTCTTAAAAAATTCCCTTATAACTTTTATTCTAACAAAGAAATCAAACTAACTACTGCTATTTAACTAACAATTAAAGCTTCATTTTATTATATTATTTATATACTAGCTAGGCAATGATCTGAATTCTTAACTGATCTTATTTATAATAGCAACTTTAATATTAACAAAAATGCTACTATTCTCTTTGATCTTCTTGAATCTACTTTTAAAGATCTTATTTACAAATTTACAACTATCTTTTTGATTTAAGTAATTATTAAAAAGAGTTGAATATTTAATATTTTATAAATAAACAATAAATTATTAATAATATAGGTTATATTTTACTTATAAAATATATTATACAAAATATATTTTATAAATTTTATTAAAGTTTTTGTTTAAAAATTTTTACTATAAAAATTTTTAAATTTTTTTTAAGATTTTATATATTTTCAAAAATAAAAAACATTTACTTATAATACAGATTCAAATTATTATAAACAATTTAAAAATATTATAATAATAAAGTTGGTATTCTTTATATAAGTTATAATGTTGTATTAAGAACTATAAACTTAAAATTAATATTTAAAAAATTTATTAAAAATTAATAATTAATTTTTTTAGTTAAAAGTTTTTTTAAAAATTTATTTATTTTTAATTTATAAACAATATATACATTTTTCTTATAATATAAAATTAATTATTATTATATGGGATCTTTGCTAGGAATTTTTTTTCTAAAAATAGATTTACTATGTTTTTCCTAATAAATTTCTCGTGTAACAATGGCTCGTAGGGTCATTTTACTGGCAAAGATCCCATATAATATAGTTCTTATTTTTAAATAAAAGTTTGCTATTTATTACCATCAGTAATTATCACCTTTGTGTAGTAGACAATAAATTTGCAGGATTAAATGCAACATGAGGATCACTCGTGTAATGAAATACAACCCTAACCTTTAACTACTAATACACCGGTAATGATCACGGTAATAAATAGCAATTCTCTTTTAAATATTATTAAATCAAATTTTATAAAACTAAATTTGGTTAGATGGTTGTTAAGATATCTTCGCTTAAAGTTTTAAAAAAATTTTGCGACTTTTATTTTGATAAATGTATAAAAAATTTTAAACTTGAAGACATCTTAACAGTTACCTAATAAAATTTTATGAAAATTTATATATAAGCTTATATGTAAAATTAAAATAAAAAAAATAGTTATACTGTAGATCTTTATTATTTATACATTCATTTTGCATAGAATGTAAAGTTTCCTAATTACACTTTAGATAATAAGATTATTAAGTTTTATTTAGATTTAAGCGTCTTTTTGATTTAATTGGTGATTTATGTTGATTGGCTTTAAGTTTTTTATTTTGTGCTTCTTGTTTGGCAATTTGTATTTTCTAACGTAAAAATTTTAATTAATAAAAACAATTTATTTTAAAACAAGTATACTGAACAAAATAGAATATTTATTACCTCTATTTCCTTTTTAATTAATTGATAAGTTGCAAATGCATGAGAGATAAGCAATGATTTTGGAAAATTATCAATAATAATTTCTTTAGAAACATTTTCAGGCCAACATTCCAGAGACTCTTTATCTGCAAGGTAACTTGATAAAGGAGACTTTTCAATGAACACTTCATTGTTAGTACTATTAGACAAATATCTTATAATGAATCTTTTCAAAGCTATAATAAATAACTTGGCGGGAATTTTGGTGGCCTTTGCAGGTTTTGAAACATGGTGTTCCTGTTCAAGATCAATTGATTCTATGATATCTTGCTGGATTAGATCACTTAAATCAGCCCGATACTTTGAGGGAATATAGTTAATGACCACATCTGCCACTTGTTCTTCGACCAATTCGTATAATGCAACTATATGCTTGAGTTGTAGTCCTGCTTTTAATAATAATTTGTAACAGCTATTATTTTCTTTCAATACTGATAATTTCATCCATTGTGTTATATATTCTGTAATTAACATGTTACAATCTCCACCCGAAGTACGTTTAAGAAAACAAAGAATCATCTCTAATGTTGAAAGTAATTCATTGGGATTCTCCAATGTTAATGTTCCTTCTATGTTATCATGCAATGAATTTGTACAAGATCCTGTAAATATTGATTTTTTATCATCTGGAATTGGCTCCTGTGTTAATAAATCTTTGATTTCACGCAAGATTCTCATAGACTCATTAAACATTTCTTTGTGATATATAAAAGTATCTAAATATAATCCATGTTTGTTAGCCTCAATAAATTTTTTTTCATATACTAATGATAGAGCTAATTCAGCCTCAATCTTATGTAGATCATACTGGACTTCCTGACCATATCCAATTCTTAAATCAAATTGGCTATATTTGAAATTTTCATTGCTACTATTGTCACAATCATATTGTACTATATGTTTTTCCAATGCGTTTTCAAGTGAAGTAGATTGCATATGATAACCGATTGCAGTTTGGTTTTGCTCATTAATTTGAATATTTGTATGTTCCAAGAATTTTAAAGATTCACAAGTTCCCGAGGGAATTACTAAAGTATCCTTGAGAAAATTATTTTGCAACTTAGCCACAAAATCTATTGCAGCGCATATAAATATAGATTCGTTAAGCGGCTCCAACAATCCATAGGTGACAGAGAAATTATCATTTATTCTTGGCATTTCCTTTGGTAGCTCAGTACAATCATATCGTTTAATATATGGAACCAAAGTATTCCACGAGTCAGCAAAACTATTGAATACTTCATTTAATGACCTCGCAGTTTCTCCAGTATTATCACTTTCACTTTCATTTATTATGAACTGTCGAAAGGTTAATTTACGCGCATCCTGTCTTTCAATACGATATGAAAGACACGATGATAAGATTTGTGTAAATTTTACAATAGGTAAAATATGCTTAATAAGCGATAAATACTTTTCATGCCTTAAAAAAACACTTAAAAATGGGAATAACTTCGCATATTCATTGTTACATAAATAGTATGCTCTAAAACTATTCATGTTTGTCTCTCCAATTAAACGCCATAAACGTAGTAAGTGATCCTCGCGGTATTTGTCATTGACCATAACTGTTTCATTAATTTCACCTTCAATTTTCGGGGCACTTATAGCCATCGCCATGCGAAAGTCTGTAGCGGTCTCTACGACATTTTTTATTTTTGGAGAGACATACCGCTGACTAAATTGCATTTCCCAAGCTTCTCTCTGAACAGATGTCAGAAGCTTTTCTGTTACTTGCGGAGGTTCTTGCGACATTTCTGAAAGAATGGAGTGAATAACCAGTGCTAAATGCTCGTCTCCACAGGCCAAAATATTTTTCAACGTTTCCCAATCGTTATTTATATGTCTTTCGCAATAATTTATAATATCACCGATATCATTAACGTTTTTATCATTTGTAATAAATTCGGTGACAACATCTGAAGGTGCTTGTATACCAATTATAGCATGCACAAATAGATGAAGGATTCTGTATGCAGCTGGTGACATCGATCGGACACTGTAATAATTTTCAGTTTTACGCGTCTCTATAATATATCCTTGTTCATCCTGAGCATTGGTTGTTTGAGTTAGCGGACTTTCATCTAGACGAATATTTCCTTGAGCAGTTTTTCCATATTCCTTATTTACAGCACCAATCACTTTTCTACAATTTGGACATTTGCCTTCGTGGGCTACGTTACCGCAATCAACAACCACATAAATATATCCACAAGAACACACATATCTAATAAATACGGATAGATTTAGTATTAATATTACATAAACCGATAGCTGGTTTGACAAAACCTGGCATGAGTGCAATATCGATATGATAAAAATCAGGTAGATTTTTTGTAATAAGATTTTATTGAAATTTTAAACGAAAAAATCATTCCAGATTACGCATTATGATTAACGAAGCAATACAAAATTGGATTGGGAATAGTAAGAAATACTGTACCTTGTCAATCCCTTATACGTGTAATCTGGTGATTGTAGTGTCTCCGCGATCAGTAAATTAAGTATTACCGATTGTTCATCTGATGGACATGTCAGTATAAAAGTATTCCTGTAGTTCGATAAATCTTGCATATATGCAGCCAATGGAGAGGCATTGGCCGGAATTGAAATATGCAACGCAACAACATGCGCAATAATCGAAGATATAAGCAGTTTAGTATTGTCATCATTAGTTGCAATTTTACGAAATGGATGCTTATTTGATAAGAAATTAAGAAGATTGTTTTTATAAACATCAGGAAGTTGTGACGAATTTAAACATTCAATAATCTGATGTGATAAATGATTCTCCGACTGGTTCAATTCGCGAGAAGCTTGAATAATGTAAAATTTATTTATCATCATTCCTGCAAGTGAAACTTTTTTCGCGATTACATCACTTGCATTTTGATCCGCTATTTCATGTAATATTTCGTTCAAATGTGATTTATCTCCCAAATGGATTTTATTTGAAGCCAATTCAGCTTGCTTATAATATTCAAGGCACCAATATGGATTAAAATCAAGACGATTGTCATGACCATCCCACAGTAGTCCACCAAGCCATGGAAGCAGCTGTTGTTGTGTTTCGCAAAATTGTTTTATATCATTGATAGATAATCCTTTCAGACGTAAAGATTTCAACAAATAGACCATGAAAGAATGGATCAAGGGTTGATCTAACAATAATCGATTGTTCAAACAATCAATACTAAATTCATCATCTTCAAACTCAAATTCTATTGGTTCAGTCAAAGATATTGACTTTGCAGCCGAATTCCAAAGTTTATTTGCGAATGTTTTTAAAAGTGCAATTGCAGAGATAAGCTGCAATGATTTTACATCATTTGTAATCAGAATTTCAGTTGCCTTCAAATAATATTGCGTAAGTTGATTAAATTTGTATGACATAAAAAATTTTGTTTGAATTACATCACAACATAATGCTTCCATTGATGAATCCGTTTGTTTCGATAATACGTCTTCAATAGTCTGTAGCTGCACTGAATTTTCTAGCATTTCGAGTGGATTATCGATCAATTTAAAGAATATATCATCCTCCAAATTTTCATTGTAGAAGATATTGTAAATAATGACGAATGTTAATGGTAATGGGTCTTGAGAAAAAATTCTCACGTAGAGGTGAAGGCGTGCAGGTGAATCATCTTCGAGCACTCCTAAACACCTATATATAAAGGATCTTCTAGTTGACAGATTTTGCTCTGTTTGCTCCAGTTCATTCAACTTTTCAAATACAATTGCTATAAACTGTTCAGAAAACATGTCATCGTTGTCTAACTCTAGTTCAAATTTTCTGATCTCGAGAAGCTTTGTGAAAGGAAGAGATTTGGATAGATCATTATATACGCGCAGTTTAAGTAAATTCGGGTTATCAAAAGAATTCGATAATTTATTAGATAGCGATAAAAATTTTGTGACATTACACTGCCAAAGTTGAAGCTGATCGTCTATGTTAATGTTACAAAGATCTTCCATCATAATCCCTGACACTTGCTCCAATAAAAGATCTTCAAAATTCAATTCCATGCTTTCATCAAATTCTGTACCAAGCACCTTTTCTTTAACATCAGGGCAAAGCAATATTAATTGCAATTCAGCTAGAATTAAATCACAGTTATACCACCAGTGCACATGAAGCCTAATAGGGTTAGGCACCTGTTGTTTCATATGATGAGAAATTATCCGACACAATAATTCATTATTCTCATCATCTCTAGATGCAGGTGAAATAATACAAACAAAATCCTTGAAATAAAGATCAGCTGCATTATAAAAATATGGTAATTTAAGCGTTGGAAGTACACGCATAATATTGTTAGAAAATCTTTCAATGCAATCATTTACAATTATAGATTTTAGTTCTCCGGTTTTTTCATCAAGGTTTTCTTCATCCTCCGCTAACACCTCCAGATCTTGTTGATACAATTTCTTGAATTTGTTGATTTGATCCATAAAATAGGTTGAAAATGGAAATTTCAAATCATACCTTTTGCTTGGTACAAAATAAACATCTGGTTTTGGCTCAGGCATGAATTTGATATTAACGATCTTAGTGTCCATGAAAATTTTTTCCCAAAGTTCAAAATGATCTGTATCATCGATTTCAAAAATGATCGTAGATAAACCTGATAACCTCTCTAGCGCGCAAAGAAGCTGAGAAATTGGTTTTTTTATCTGATTGCGGATGTATGTTTGTAGAGCTATTGAAAATGAAGAATATAAATATAGGTAGGTCTTATCGATTGCCACGTTTAACTGCCAATTTTCAGATATATTATCTTTACACCAATCATATGTTCTGGTTTTTAGGCAATCCAAAAATTTTACATTATCCGGGATTTTTCGAGCAAGAAATCTAGCATTGTTCAATTATAATGATTAAAACGTACAAATTTTAGAATACAAGTTCGACAATATTTGAAACTTACTTTATGTAATTAACAGATTCATCAGATGATTGAAATTTCATACACAACAAACACCACAATAAGTCTTGATTAATTATTTCATCAAATGCATGCGTTATATTCAAAATCTCGATTAAACTTCCGTCTAAATAAGTTGATAAAGGATATTCCTGTTGGGCCAAGTTCTCTATAGTAACCAAATCCCATCCGCACATGAAATTAAATGATAACATAGTGGATTTGTCATTTTCTCTCTTCATATGAAGAATTATGCAGACATGCTTAGTTTGTTCTTGCAATAAAGAATCATTATTATGCTGTTCAATAAGAAATTTTGCAAGTTTTATACACCCAGCATTTATGGTTGCCAGATCGCATTGTAAGATTAATAGTTCAGCTTCTGATTCTTGCCAGAAATATTTGATGCGAGATTGCAGTTGAGCTTCAGACTTGAATGTCGAGATTTTGTCAACTTGACATGTTATAATGTCATTCAAGTAAGAAATGACGTCAGCATTGATGTTTGAAAATGTATTAATAATCGCTTTAAAACCTTGTATATTCTCTGAAACTTTATGTTTATCTAATAGGGATCGAATATATGTGGGAAGATCATGATGAAATTGCTGGTGAAAATAAAAATTATACCAACGATCAACTTCTGTCGGGTTTATGGATGCCAACATTGATCTTTTTGATCTTACAATTCCATCTGATAAAGCAATCCCTAATAATTGTTCTTTGCATTTATCAATGATATACTCTTTATCCTTTAATTGCGAATTGTTGCTATTAAGAATAACCAAGCTTTGTAGCGTCTCTTCTCTGTCTAATCCAACAAAAGTGTCATGATCGTTAAAATCTAATTTAGACATGTCTTCTTTGACACACGTTGATATATGTTTTACCCAATTTGCAATCTCTTCAACCATTTCTTTCATCTCATCATCCAAGATATCATTGATTGACATTTTTTGTTTCTCGAATCGATTTAGAAGTGGTGGATCTGCATAATTCACATTTTTTTCATCGAGTACCAATATGCAACGAAAGTTTTTATGAACACAAACCATAGGGTTCGAATAAGCGCCCAATGCAACGCGTGTATAATATTTTTGATCACCTTCCTTGCCCACAGTTATATAGTTCTGGTTCCATAAATCGTAAAGGCTTCCTATTTTGTTAAATGCAAAGGCATATGTGACTTTTTGTAGTCTTAAACCCATAAAAAAGTTTACGGAATTTCATGGAATTATATAATTCATAGTAAGAAATTCTGTAAAAACCAAAATTCTATAATCTTTTTTATGAGTTTCATAATTCAAACTGTCATTACCATATATAATTTCAAGGTCTGTTAAAATTAATGGTCTTCCAGCCTCAATACACACCTAAAATGGCACGTAACAGAATTGATACAAGTCATAATGCAAAACTTCAAAGGCTTTCTTAGAAAACTTACCATAATACGATTTAGTATTCCATACTGATAATCGCCATCAAAATCATCCGGAAATTGACTTCCATATATAATAACTGGATCCAGATCCCAAGTATTAATTTGGTCAGAATTGGGATTTTTTTCTGAAAATTCCTTACTCCATAGCCTCAATTTATATGTTAAAATGTTAACTATCGAATCACTTTTGCCAATAATCATTAAATGACGGGCATTTGTGTCTTCGAGATTCGCTTTTATAAGTTCTTCAACAGAAAATTTCTTAAAGTGATTAATACGGCCATGGAATTTTGTTATGACATTTTGGAAATGACTTTGACATAGCATATTTAATTGGTCTGTGCCACCGAAATTTCTTGCGAAGGACATTTGGGTAAGTTCTGGCTTAAACTAAAAAAAACAAAAATTCATCCCGGATTTCATATTTTAGATCCATATAAAAATCGAATACCATCAATTTGATCCAATTTCTGACTAAAATACATACTTCTCCACTGTTAAGGCTTTTAATAAAAGAATAATAATCTCGAAGTCCATGAAAATTGGGAATTGGTTGATTTTTTTCATATTCTAGATAGGAGTCGGCCAAGGCTTGAAGCTTTGTTTCGCGAAAACTGTTCCATGATGTCAATTTATTCTTTTCTAATAACCGTTTTGCCGTGTCAATGAGATCACTTTGTTCGAACTTTGGTCTAATTTATTCAATAATCAATAACGTAACCCACGCAAAATAACAAATTTTTACACATAATTATCACAAACCTTTGCACTATTAAAGCTCTACTCGATTTAGAATTGTCAAGCCTCCAATTACTAATTCCAATAACAGAAACATTTGGAAGTTCCGCAGGATAACTTGGTTCAAGTAAAGAATGCAAAACTTTTAATGGATTGAACGGACTTGTCTCTGCCAATCCAACTTGTAAAAAAAATAAAAAAATAAGTTTCAGAGTAAACAAAGAACAGAGAAAAAAAAAATTTAATAATTTACTTTCATCAAGTAGGACAACGGTTATTAACGGAAATTCATCTGAACTTCCTTTTTGATAGTTATTAGCTTTATCAAATACTTTAACAATGCCATCGGATGTTGATGATGATGATCCTTGATGTGGAATTACATAAACCTAAAATATCACCTTAATTAAATTAAAATAATTACAAACTCTCAAATTTCAATAGTTATAATTGTTTACTTGAGGAAGTCCTCTGAAATAAGGATCGTCGGAATCAGACCCGCGAAGGTTTTGGCTAACTAGACGAATAGCCAGGGATTTTGAAGCCCTGAATAAATTAATAAGTTGTACAAAATATTACGGAATATCGATTGTAAATTATAATAACGATAAGTACAATAGTAAAATATCACTGAGCGTACCCTGGTGCGCCAATTATAAATACCGGAATGCGTGTTAATATGCACACGATCATTACCAACACGTTTTCAAGGAGAGCATCATTTTCAGCAGTTTGTGGTGGCTTCGTCATTCGTGACATATAGTCTTCTTGTTCCTTGCGAATTATTTCTTTAAAAATGCCTGGATTTATTTGTTTAAACTTGTTACCTCTAAATTTATTGAAAATTTCGCACATTTGCTCACAATATTGTGTACGTATGTTTCGATCGAATGACCTAATTTGGTAACAAAGACTTAATGCTAATATGTAAGATCTTGTAATATTGTCCCTTGCAAATAAAGATTTTCGATGAGGATTCTTAAAACTTTCATTAAAGAATTTGACCAGGATGATGGCTCGTTTGACATCTCGAAGACTAACACTATGCACTCCCTCATGATCTCGAGTAAATTTTTGTGATGCAACTAACAACTCTGCGAATAATTGCGTCCCCAAATCTTTTAAGAATTTCTTGACCATTATGTCGATGTAAATTTTCTCATCCGATGCTTTCAAGATTCCATAATCCCATACATAATCTAAAATTTGATCCGGAAGTGGGTGTACTTGATATGCTAATTTACTTTGCTCTTCATATCTTTTGGCCAAAAGACCTACTTGTGTGTCAGATTTTTGACGTAAGCGATAAGGATTACATGCTGCAAACAGACGAATATTTTGATGAATTTCGTTTCCAAGTAGGATCCGATGAGCAATGAGGTCTGCAAGAAGTCCAATATGATTACAAGTGTTTATTTCGTCAAAAAATAACCAAACTTCACGATCCTGTGCAACTTTTTCTGCGCTATGTATAAATTCAATTATTTGCTGTTCGCTAACACCTGCATGAAGATTAAGTGCTCGAAATTCTACTTCTACGACTATTGAAAGAAACTGAATTAGACTTGTCTAAAAATGTATTAAAAGAACAAATGATTAGTCATTACAATTTATTTCTACATATAAATTTAATAAATTAAATATTATTGCGCTTTTCAAATCGCCGTTATTGTGACCGCCGATGGTGGCCCACCACAAAAAGATCTCTAAATTTAAAAATTCCCGAGATTCCTCATTATATTTCGCTTTATAGAATTATCTCTAGTAATGTACTAAAACTGGTTTATTTCTAGATAGAATAATTGCAAGGCCAGTTAATAATAAATTTTTTTTGCTAAACTAATGTATCAGTTCTAGTATACTACAAGGAATAATAACGGAGAATCTTGTAAATTTTATTTTTATAGGCAAGTTGATTTATTCATAGAAAAATGTCAAGGTTTTTGCACTTCTTGATAAGGTGGTTACTGTAATTTGAAAAGTGCGATAACGATAATGTATGCACACAATTATCACCTTGCCACATCCTGCTTCACCACAACAAACCACCGGAATGTTTGCCCTAGATCGCAATAAAATTAATGCCATTTTTAAAAGATTGTCCGTTGAAAGAGCATACATAGGATATTTTCGTTTCTCAAGTGTTACACGTGCCAGACATTCTAATTGAATTAATACATCTTCTGAAGACATTTTATCAAAGTCTTCTAATTCAAATGGAACATTTAAAGCAGTTTTTGATACAGGAATATGTTGACTTTTCAATAGATTTTTAACATTTTCTGGAACCATGGCTCTGTTGCGATAGAGAGCACAGATAGAATCAGGTGTTTGTGACAAGAAAAATACTAATAGATGATTTGAATCTTCCCAATGTTTTATATTCTCTATGTTTGCGTTCTTTCCATCGAGTAAATTTTTATTTTTTAATTGCTCTGTCTTGGAATCCACAGAACGTGTGGCAAAGTCCATAGAAACTTTTATTAGAGTTTCTAGTAGTGTTTTTCGGATATTTTCATCTTCAACCATCTTTTGCAACATCTCTACGCGGAAAAATGTGCTTGATGACATTCGGACTAGTTGGTCAGCAAGAACATTAATGAATATTTCAAGAAAACGATATGATGCAACATCTTGCGTATTATTTTTAAAGAAATATTTTTGCAGCAACTGTTGGCAACGTTTATATGGGAGTGACTGCTTTTTTTGTTCTTTAAAATTGATATCTACTTGGTTTATTATGCCACGATCATATTCATCCAAATATTTTGAAACTACTTGAATTGGGCTGTTTGCAGTGTGAGAAACAATAAGATTATTAATATTCCATGTCAAGTGTTTTTTTGTTAAATATCCAGTAATTGGGAGCGAGTTAAGTAAATATTGATCCGTAGTTGATGCAATTTCAATATAGAAAAATGTTGATGGTATATAGGTAAAATTGATGTCATTAATACAACCAAACGAGAGTAACTCAAATAAAAACATGTTTACTTCGTAGGGATGGTCTATTAACATAATATTTAAATGCAAACTTTCCGTTTTTTTGAGTTTAATTACGGATAATTTCCGTGCGAGGTTTTCAAATGACATCCCATCACTGATTAAGAAATTTCGTGGAATCAAACCGCGTTCGAAACTTTGTTCCCTAATCCATTCAGTTTTTCCTTGTCCTAACCGCATGATGAGATCAAATATTAAATTATAATAATATTGGGCAAATTTACTAACCATCAAAAAACCAAAGAATTAATTTATACGAACCAGATAAATCAGAAGATACTGTTACCACATTCGGGCACAATTTTTCGTATATATTACGCATTGAATCTGCGCTAAGACCTCTGGTTACATGAACAAATTCAGAAAATTGGTCTAATATATGATGATGCATGCCCTTTTCGCGGCAACATATCAAAGATAAGTTGAACCGATTTTCTTGTTGGCGTAAGGAACGTATATTTGTCACTAACTGATATTGCAATTCAAAATCTAAAGATTCAACATTGGCGATGCAAAACAAATGTTCTCCGTAGCCATTTTCTTCAGCAAAGAAACACCGTTTTATGAAGATCAAGAGTTCTTCTACAGTGGTAGAAGACTTGCAAATTAGAAGCTGCCATGCTTCCGGATAACATTTATTGTGTATATTATACAGTGACATAATAATATTTGGTACCCGAAACTTGTCATTACATGTTGCGATGTAAAGTTGGTCAGAATAAATTGCATCTTCCAGGTTTTGTTCAATTGGAACTGATATTAAACGCTTCCTTGGCGGAAAATTTTCTAAAATATTGTGCAACTCGGTTCCGATTGCACAAAGAATATTAAAATAGTTGTCAGGTTCACACGGAATGTTGATGTCATCGACAATATCAGGAAGCTCGGCTTTATCATTAACAAATTTCAAAAGTGTCGAACATTGTTCTTTGATGTTATATTTGGCGGTGTCATCTTCTTGGTTGTTTGAAAAATAATCGTAAAAGGTCATAATATGTCGAGCTGGAAAAAAGAGCAAATAGTAATGATGTTCTTGTGCCCGTGCGAAAATCTCTTCCCATGATTTATAATCTTTTATCAACTCTTGAAGAAAATCTTCCATTTGAGTCGTAGAATGAGTCGATGCTTGAAAGTTTCGATAAGTAAAATGGCCAAGCTCTATTAACTTTAATTTTGTACATATAATTGGCAATAATTGGAGAGAGAATAGATTTAAGCTAGGTTTATAACTGACCCAATATAAAAGAAATAAAAGAAGCTATTTTCATTGCTCATTTAGAGAATATGGCTGGCCAATTTTGCATTAGCCAAACGATGTTTGCTATAAGATAACCCTAAGGAAAATTTTCAGTAAAATTACCTGTGAAGCGATATTAATTATCTGTTGAGCAAGATCAACTTGAGCGACAAATTCTTTCATATGATCAGAGGTTATCTCGTTGATAGTATCTTCATGATCTTTTGAAGCCTTTGAATTTACAGGTGCTTTGGCAATTAATAGAGCACGTCCACGCAAATCTTGCAATTCGGCAAATGTGTAATCAACTCTTCCTTTTGATTTGCTAGAAAGATACGATAATGTTGCCGTGCATTTATATTCATTGGAATCCGTTTTCGCGAATAAATATTCACCCTTTGTTACTGCATGATAAATCTTTTCTTTTGTCACTTCTCCTCGATTCGAGATATTATCATACATATTCTTTAATGCTTGAGCGTTCGCATTGCAAAGCCTCAATTTAGAAGCCAGAGAAGGGTTTTTGACGGAAATACTATGAAGATTCCGTAAGAATTTGTCTACTGCAAGAGTATTTGAATCATTACTCTTTTTTAATAAAGGCTCCATAATTTGCTTCAATTGGATAAATGTTGAAACTGTATCTTCTTGGATTAATCGTTCATCAGAATGATCATCTACACCATTGATTAAGTTTTTAAGATCGTGACCTACTAGGGTTTTTAGAAAAACAACAAAATCTTCAGCAGATGCTATTTCCTTGATTATCGACCAACAATCATCTGTTAACTTTAGTTTTTGTACACAATTATTAACATCTTCAAAAATTTTATGCAACTGCCCAAGCTCCAACTTATTATTATCTAAAAGATTCAAATATTTCGTCACCCAATGAGTTGAATTAAACGGAATTTCCAAAAATTCAATTACAATTTTAAGTTTATTTAATCTTTCCATCCATAATGAAACATCGGACAAATGATTCACTGCGTTTACCAATCGTTGCTTCTCATTGTATTCTGTAAATCGATTACAGTTAAAAGAGATAAATTTGATCTCATCAAGAACCTGATTTGGTTTAACACCTTGCCATAGTTTATTTGCTTCAAAAAAGTTGATGCTTTCCCAAGTTTTATATCTTTTACATACGAGATTGTACTGCTCAATTGAGTGTGGAATGATTTCTTTAATCACAATTTCCAAGACTAATTCTCGCTCATCCTCTTTTAATATTGTTTGTAGTATTGTATGAAAAATGTTTTTAAACGTTTGTGATTGAATCAAGTAATATGATGATTTCATAGTAATAATTGCTGGAGTATGTTTTAACCAATGATCCTGAGAATGTGATTCTTCAAGAGTAACTGTATTCATATTGTTAAGCCTTGTTTGCAAATCATCGTGATATGATTTCGCGTCTTGTATTATGGGGGAAGAGCAGAATGTCGTGTAGAATTCATCGAGATGGATAAATGTTAAATCATAATCTTTATAATTAGCGCGTAAAGTTTCAAGGATTTCGTCAGTAACAATGAGGTTCTCAGTAGTTCCAACAGCAGAATTAATATAATCTTTAAGTACAGAGTTAGGGTATTCAAGCATTTCTTGAAGCAAACCCATGGTAATCGAATTTCCATGAATCATTTTTGCCAACAGAATTACAGTATCTCGTGCGGTTTTGACGTATGGATGAGAATGTAAAGCTTGAGTGAAGCCAGTCGCCTTAAATATAAGTGTCCAAAAGTGTGAAAATTTAAGAATCGAAAGCTGGTGTGCTATTTCATCATAGCATTTCTTGTCAGTCTGTGGCTGTAATCGATTGAAAATATGGCACATTATCTCCTCGCAAAATCTATTTAAACAATTTAATAAAAAAAAAAAAAATTCATCAATCGATGATTTTACCAAAAGAATATAAGAATACTCACTTATTTGGCAGATTTAGAATTGATTTATGATCACTAATTTTCATAATCTTTTTAAATAAATGATTGTCAAGCTCACAAATAATAGAGTCTATCCTTGTTTTCATTAAAGTTCTAAGGTAAGATATTATCTCTTGATCAAAATCATCGGCAAATATTGAAACGGAAAATAAAACATCTTCAGATAATGGTGCAACAATCTCGTTTGCATGGCTTTTTAATTTTTCCCAAATCTTTGGACGCTTTTCGATAAGTGGATATATAATAGAAAGATTGCCGAAAATCGTATAAGCAATTTTTCCTTGATTATTTTCAGAAAGAACTTTAGACGTATTAATGGAGCAAATTGAACAAGTTTGTTTAAACCATCTAATCGATGTTGTAAAAATCGATTGGCTTGTCATTGATAAATCCAATTCAGAGACAAATTTCAGAATTATAGGAAAAATATCTAATAATTCCATTTGATTTGATTCGGATATGGCTTCGAGTGCATGAGTATAGGTTTTCTCTGACCATTGTAGATTAGAATTTTGAAGAAGGTCTAGAATAGAAGTTATATTCTGATTGCTCCAAGATATCCCTTTTTCATTTAATAATTTCAAAGTTTTTTCTTGGAAGGACAACGCAACTTCGGCTTGAAGATCCATTGAAAATTCATCAAAATGTCTCTTCAAGTCAATGGGATTGTCTGGTTTTATGAATTCATTTATTCTTTCTTTCATAGCTTTGCGAAGATATCTGTCGGTATTTTTTAGTTCAATAATATTTTTCCACAAAAATATGAGACACTTTAGATCAAAAGATAACCAGATAAGTTTCTATAAAGAAATAAGACTGTGGGTGTTATTCAATTTTTCAACATTCAGAACTTTATAAATCGATTAACAAAAAGAAAAATTTTACATTTGTAATTCTGCTAAATGCCTCCTCCTTTATATAGGGCTTTACATCTTCCACCAATGACTTAAAAAATTTGTCAGACTTATTCTTGTAATTGTACCATTCTATCATATCCACAAAAGAGTATGTTGCATCAAGTTCATGCGCGAATGCAAATACTTTGAACCAAGTTGTAAAGCCATATTTTGAATTGTGCTGGACCAAACTTCTAATTGCATTAACAACCAAGTACTTTGTATCAGAAAGTATAAAATCAAGACTAATGTCTTCAAGTTTTTCTAATATAATGTTTGATGGGAAATTTTCGGGTAAATAAATGCCATTTATCATAGTTTTACCTCCTTGAAGCAAGTAATATCCAAGAAGAATACATAAGAAAATTTTCTGTTCTTTTGAGGTGCTATTTCTCAGTTTTCCCGCAATAAACTCGATATTTGTTGCACGGACAGTTAGATCTTTGTGATTCTTGTAAATCTGTTGATATTCCATAATTCCATCTTTTAAACAATCAAGAGATTTAATATAATTGTAAATGTATTCGACGAAAAGATAGCCGTTTATAGGATTCAAATAGGTAAATCTATATTCATTGACACTCTGCCAAATATCATAATGGTTTTTTCTGAATGTCATTTTCCTATTGTCTTTTCCGTAGCCTTCACAACACGCAATATCATAAACAGGTTTACCCAAGATAATATATTTTTTTTGGGATCGAAACAGACAATATTTATATTCAACTTCAACGGTTGTAGGAATGAGCACAGACTCGGAAATCCAAAGAGCTGAATTTGGAATCTGCTTAAGTAAAACATTAGGTTCCGTCCAATTACCTAATGCAGAACAATTACCAATAACCGCGGGTTGCAAGGCGCTTTCTATGTTCACTGGCAAATAAACATGAAAAACTGAAGTGATGCATAAAGATGGATCAATATCCATATTACTAGCATCATCGTTTGATCGATAATTTTCATGTATACTATGATCTCCATTATAATTTTTATATTGGTAGTTTTCACTACTTGATTGATAATTTTCATATTTGTAATCCTCACTGTTTGGTTTATAATTCTTATATTTGTAATTCCCATCACTATGATATAAGTGTTGTTGTTCATCAGGATTATTATACTGTTTGTCAGTAGATGCATTCTGAGAATATGAATTACTTGATTGACTATGGTGCTGTAAGTCTTGTTGCTTGTCAGAATTATTATATCGTAAGCCTTGTTGTTTGTCAGTAGATGCATTCTGAGAATATGAATAACTTGATTGACTATGATGCTGCTCTTGTTGTTTGTCAGAATTATTATACCGTAAGCCTTGTTGCTTGTCAGTAGATGCATTCTGAGAATATGAATTACTTGATTGACTATGATGCTGTAAGTCTTGTTGTTCGTCAGTAGGTGCACTCTGAGAATATGAATTATTCTGTGAGGATTGTTCGTAAGTATTTCCGAACTGAAAATCTAAATTGTTCTTGCTTATATCACTGGTAGTTTGTAATGTATTCGGAAAAGAACCTGATCCTTGTATACTATCATAGCTATTGCCAAATGTATTGGATTTCTTACTCGTATTTCTCTTATTCATTTTTGTAACATAAAAATATTACGTATCAAGCCAATATTTTTATTATGAGGATAAAATATTAACTGATGTCAGATATATATTTAAGTACGTACGTACATGCGTACAAAATCATAATATTATTCAAGTTGCTAAATCAGAAGACAACTTGTCTCTTACGCCATTTTATGCGCCATTTTGTAGATAAGCTTTATTAAGAGTATCCAGACTTTGCAAGTTCAGGGAATTTTCATTGAAAAATCCCTGGAATCCCATAAGCCCGGACGCTCTAGCTTTATTAAGGAACAATGACATTTATTAAGGTTCTGTAAATCTACCAAATATGAAATTTCATTTACGTATCTATAAAATTTTGTGCATGCAGAGATTACGCGTTCTTGTGATATTAAAATGAATTTACATTCAAAAAGTTTATATATGTAGACCTCGGATTATGTATATTTGCATATTAAGTTCCCATAATAACGGTTTGGGTGATTCTATTGTACTTTTGATTGTACTTTTGAGTAGCCATTTGCCCGAGTGAACAAATTATAAAATTTTTTTATATATGTTACGGGTCAAATTGGTTTTTAGGTCAAGTTAAACTTGACCCAGTTCTAAATGACATCTAGCAGAATTTTAGGGTTAGTGCGGGCCGGATTATGTTGATGCCGACTGGGTTTTTTAATTGATTAATTTGATCCGGGTCAAGTTTTACTTGACCTAAAAACCAACATTTCGCAATGAGTTGACTGTGGTAATACGAAGCTATCGACATTTTGAGACGTATAACTAGATTAAAAACAAATGTGACATAAATTTCTTTATTTCAAATATTCACCGAATTTAATGCGTATAAATCTAATATAATTAAATATATTAAATAATAATTTCTAACTTTTCTACCGTATTCTACCGTAAATAAGCACCACACCCTCTACCCCATTTTTTTAAATGTCAGATTAACGGACAACGAAATGAGATCTTTAGCCAAGTTATTTCCGCTAATCTGGCATTTAAAAAAATGGGGTAGAGGGAGTGGTGCTTATTTACGGTAGAATACGGTATATGAATTAGTCAAAACCAATCATTACAGCACATTTTTGAAAGAGTATTGATTAAAGTGCGTTATTTCTTATTGTAAAGTCATATAAGTGCGTGATAGTGAAAACCTGGAATCCGATTTAATGATTTACTATGATTGGTTTGCAGGTTTTCACTCTCACGCGCTTATATAACGCCCAATCCATCCCGTTAAAAGATGGGTTAGACTGTCAATGCTCAAATTACACAAATGCACGTGATGATCTGAAACAAATTAGCCAATAGGAATCTTAAATTGGTGCAATGTAACACTATCCGGAAGGTTCAAAACGAACGCTTGAAGAAAAATCGTTTTATAATAAAATTTGCGTGGGAAACTAACTACCTTTCGTACACTAAATAAAAATTTTGTATCCCGGCCAATTCGGTGCATTTTTGACATTGGACCTTTTTTAATACCCCAGATATAAATACAATCTACCGTATTCTACCGTAAATAAGCACCACTCCCTCTACCCCATTTTTTTAAATGCCAGATTAGCGGAAATAACTTGGCTAAAGATCTCATTGCGATGTCCGTTAATCTGACATTTAAAAAAATGGGGTAGAGGGTGTGGTGCTTATTTACGGTAGAATACGGTATTGCCTAATCACTATTTTTTAGATTCGATATAATATTACCGTTACGCTTATATTTTAAACCCAAATTTGGAGATTTAAATAAAAGTCAAATTCCAAAAATCCGCCGAGTTGCGTAAATGAAACCTTAAGATTGTTTTTTTCAGGATAGTAATTATCCGGAACGTCAAGTGACGCAATATTTAAAATTTTAGCACCATAGTGATAATTATTAAAGATAAATGAATCTAGATATAGCCTAAGAGTGTATATTACGTACGTTACAATCTGCAGTACATAATATTAAAAACATACAATTTCTTACGACTTTTACTTTATATTCCTTTCTATCTCCAAAATTTTTCTTATAATGGGATCATAATTTTTAGCATTTCCATTAGATAAGACACCAGCTTCCAAAACCTCCCACGAACCTCCAAATGATCTTGTAACATAACACATTATGACAGCTTGAGAATCTGCGGCTGTTTGGATCGAATAATTACATAATTGTTCTTGAGGTGAATTTTCATCATATAATTTGAAGCTCGGACTGACAAAATGACTGATATTTGGACAGTTCCAGGCGCTTAGAATAAAGTAAAGTGTAGTAACTTCATTTGGGAGTTGATTTAGTTTTATTGTAATCCGATGATGACCTACATAACGATATAAAACTGTAAACGACAATATATCTTAACTTGACTCATTTACATAGTAATTATTACTGACCTCGTCTATTATTATCATTCATAATATCACCTGAATGGCTGATATAATTTATGTCAGGATATTGTTTTGAAGAATAATCATATTTTTTCCAAAGAGTCATTCCAGTATATATTAAGCAAGTTCCATCAAGGTAATCTCTGCCGTTTTGTGGATATCCCCAATATAAATCAAACGCTAGATTGGCAATAGAAATTTCTTTCGTAATAGAACAGAGAATAACCACGAGCTGAATATGACACCCAGCGTGAATTCCATAGTTAATAACGAGACTATTATCATCGACCTATTAATAAAGTAAAATTTATGCTTGTATAAAAAATTATTTCCTAACTTATTTTATTGATGCTTACATCCAATTCGGCACCTTTGAATATTAATTTTTGCTTTCCAATTTCAACAGCAGTCTTTTTTGCCAACGCGATCTTCAAAGCTCTAACTGACTTCGTGTCTTCAAGCCTGAACATGTACTTTTGACCATTTAACAATACAACATAGAATTCACCTGTTTCGCTTGTAATTCCTTCTGGTGAATCGTGAGCTTGAGTCATACCCAGAATATTAAGCTTAAACGATGCTTTTTTCCAAAAAGAGGTTAAATAATCTATTTCTTCTTGTTTGAGAACGACATTACATTCAGGACATTCAGATCCTTCTAGTTCATTGCTTTCGGTTTTATCTTCTAAATATGTTATCACGCACTAATGTTAAATATGTAAATAAATATATACCGATATACATAAATGAATTATAATTCTTTAAACAATTATATAAATTAAACTTTTTAAAACCTCCAAGCACCAAGTTGGGATGTGTTGGCATAAATGAGAAACAGCTTTTAAAGGGAATTCTTTGGAAAGTCTTTTAAGTTTGCACTTTGAACACTTCATAATAAAATTCAAAAAAAGTTTTTTTTTGAAAATTCGTACGTACGAAAATAAATTCTCTTTATATACTTTATCTGTTATCAATTGTACTGTCTATAACGATAACTCACGATCCACATATGGCAAAAGTCGTCAAAAATTTTAGATATCACTTGTCACATTGTACACTACTTGTATTTGGTAAAAATGAGGAATAGTTCCGGAACTAATATGAATCGGAACAATGGTCGCACAAACAGCAATCAAAATACTATTCTAAACCCGAGGCTAGAGATGTTAAAAGTCCAGTCCGAGTCGGTCTTTTGAGTCGATTTGAGTCGGACTTTTTTGAGTTGAGTTTGAAACTCAAGGAACCCAAAAGGACGGAGTCCCAATGATCACATGCATAATCAGGTATTACATATAATTATAATTAGAAAATCGATACTTTATTTAAAAAATATTTTATACAAAAAAAAATTATATATTGGTCATCTCATTAAGCATGATACACCAACTTGATACATTTGAATTAAAATTCAATTACACAAAATTTTACATATTCACTTGCAATTAAATAAATATATTTAATATTTGAAGATATATAGAATATATTTATAAAAAAAAATTAAATTAATTTTGATTACATATTGTTTAAAAAATCTCAATGTTAGTCAATTTGTTAAAAAAATTTAAAAAATTAAAATTTTTTGATATATTTCTAGATTAACCAATCATAATTATTTTGTTATGTTACTATGCAAGTACCTTGGTGTAATTTTTATGCATAAACCTGCAAAATTTCAACTATGATTATTATGTAAAAAAAAAATTATCTCTTAAATTGTAGGCTAATGCAGACAAATTTGGCTATGTTTTTGTATTTTTTTTAACTCTGATTTACTTTTTTAAAATGGTAAAATATATAAATAAAATTTGGTATAATAATATTTGAAAATAAGAATTACTTTTTTGCAATATTTATTTTTAAATTATAAGAAAA
>CAJVQA010001745.1:0-24240 GCA_910591915.1 Cetraspora pellucida
CCGGGCCTAAAAAAAATTTTTAACCCTAATTGCGGGCTGGGCCGGGCCTCAAAAATAGGCAATTTGCAGGCCCCTAGTCCCAGGAGTAGTTTCATATGACTTATTATATTGTGTGATCTGCACAACTATAGATGCTGGTGAAATAGTTTACCAAAATTGCACAAAATAAAATTTGGTAAATAGTAAAATGGTGAAATTGAAATGGTGAAATTTCATTTATTAATGATTAATATTTGGCTACTTTTTTCTCTATACTTATTTATACGATTATCAATATACTTATTCTCATTCATACGTCTATGCCTACTCATTTCTACTTTGGTGCAGCAAACCTTATGACTACTATTTCACCATTTCACCAATTTCACCACTCTGATTTAATTTCACCAGCATCATTATGCACGACATCACGGCCGACTCCAAAAAAATATCACTGTTGACATCTAACAGTTCCTAGGCAAAATGAAATGCAATACTTATGAAATTGCCATTATACATAACGTTTCATATAATGGCTAGACAAGAAATATTGGACAATTTATAGAATTTCTTGAATTTAAATAATGATAAATAACCATTTTGATTCTGCTAAACTCTAACGGAAATTTTGTAGATGGTCAAATATTTTCACCTAATCAATGCTCAAATGTTAAATAGTAAATATGAATATTACTAAAGCGAAAAAGAAGTAAACTTCATTTTAGATGACAACTTGTTCAATCTCCTCGTAACTGTTTCTGAGCGTCAGTAAGTGGAACATACTATAATGAACCATAAATGAATAAATATATTATATGAATAAATTATGAATAATGGAATAGTAAAAAAATTTGCATGAATACCATACCATGACACCCATTAAAGATTTCTTCGTGACATTTCCATCACTATCTTTATCAATTTGATAAATATATTGGTTATGATTTCCCACTGGAATAAATATCCTAAAAGTAATTGAGCCGATTTCAACGTTAATGTTCATATGTAAAGAATAATAGTGATACGAACGTACCGTCCGGGAGATTTTAGTTGATCAACTAAATCCTGAGGCAACTTTTCAGCGGCAGCTCCAACATGGCTATTCGATTCCATAACGGATATTAATCCAAATAAACGTTAAATGACAAAAAGAAAAACCATAGATAGGCACGTAAGATGTACATGCAATCATAAGGCGCCTCTTCTGGATATCCTTTTCTGCCATCCCCAAGTACAAATACCACTCTTTGGGACTCCAAAAGCTCCGGTCGATCATTCATTACATTATCTTTGGCTAAATTAACGAGTTGAGGAATATGGTCCAGGCCGATAACTTTGCCCTCTGGTCCAACCTAAAACGTATTTAACTGATATTAAATAAATATACCAAACAATAATTGTTATAATTTATGACGATGAATTACCATCTCTGCTAGACAGGCAGTTAGATACCCAGAACCGCATCCAACGTCTAACACTACATAGAAATTCAAGCATAAATGAAATTTTCTCGAAGCAATGATCATGTATATTCACTTACCTTTCATGCCAGGTCGCAAAAAAGGAGACAAATTCTCCAAAGCGTGTGCATGCATATGACTTGAATAAAACATTAAAGTTATTGATCCATCAATCCCAAAAAAGATGCGATAACAACTTTAAACCCTTTCAATCTACGCTTACGGTGCAGAGATGGTAGCTCCGTAACCTATTTGTTGAGGTGAATCGCGGTACGGATCGTATTTCACATATTTTCCTCTGTCAACCGATTTCATAGCTTGTTCAACCCGTTCAGACTGAAATATTCCAGCCCTTTTCAAATTACTCACTAAGCCACTATTGCTGTTTGCTTTCATAACGAATAGTGTCTTTTAATTATGTGTACATAAAAAAATAGACGCTGAAAAATTTTCTGATTAGTTACCAGAACAAAACCACGCCATCCTTGAAGAATAAGTTCGAGCGTTTGTTCCAAAATTATCGATGATAGAAAATGAGAAATGTTTAATAAGCTCGAGGGAGACGTTCGAGCCGGCAAGGAGGCGCATATAAGAATCGTGACAAGAGATAATCGAGTATAAAGTGATGAATGAAGTTGGTGTTACGCAACCTATAAATACAATCATATGAATTTCAACATTGATAAGCACGTGAGGTTCAAATATCTTAACGATCACGGGGTCCTGTGATCGATTTTAGCTCGGACTAAAAGTTATTTACCACAATAGTTAGTTTATATTAAGTATCATTGTCACGTATTAATGTTGTCAGAGTCACATGAGATCCCAAGTCATTCAATATTTAAATATTGCTACTTCTGAAAATAATATAAAAGCCGTGTAACAGTACATATCGGTATGGCTTCATGAAAATCCATCAGATATACAAATCAGTTATAAATACGTTTTATTACTAAATTATTACTTTTCTCTTATTTGAACTTTACGTAAAGTACAAGAACAAAATTAATGTGGAAAGTTTTTACTAAAAAGCGCATAGCTTACGCAAGCATAGCAGTTGTTGTTGGCGGTGCATCCGCCTACTATTTTTATCCAGGTCCCTCAAGGAGAATTCGAAAGCAACAAGCACATAGTTTACCCATTATTAAGCCACAGTTTTTAATGTCAGCGACATACGCGGACGCGTATAATCAAGTTCAATCAGAAACTTCATCAGAAAATGAACTGCATGCTTTATGGGTCCCGCCTTCGAGAAAAGAAATGTTGAACATTCTCAAAAGTTCAAGCATGGAAGGTCCGTCAGAAAAAGATAATGATGTGAAAGAACCACCATTTGATCTATTGATTATAGGTGGTGGTGCTACCGGTGCAGGTACAGCTCTTGATGCTGCAACAAGAGGATTAAAAGTTGCATTGGTGGAAAGAGACGATTTTTCTGCTGGAACTTCTTCACGCTCTACAAAACTTGTTCATGGAGGTGTTCGATATCTTGAGAAAGCATTTAAAGAACTCGACTATGGGCAATACAAGCTTGTAAAAGAGGCCCTTCATGAACGTGCTACTTTTTTGCATATTGCCCCTTACTTAAGTTACCCATTACCTATTCTGTTGCCCATTTACAAGTACGACCAGTATATATAGTTTTTTGAATTACAATTGAGAATTCAATATTGAAATGGTTCATTTTGTATTTTGATACAGGTTGTGGCAGGTTCCATATTTCTGGGTTGGTTCAAAAGTTTACGATTTCCTTGCAGGCCGCGAATCTATGGAAAGCTCACATTTCTTGTCTAGTAGTAAAGCAATTGAAGCCTTTCCATGGTTAAAAAAGGAGAAACTCGTTGGTGCTATGGTATATTATGACGGTTTGTTAAATTTATACCTCCATCACACCAAAAGACCAACGTGCAGTAGTATAAAATAGTAGTATAGTATAAGAAAAATGGCGCTTTGTTAATTGCCTTTTTTCAAAGGCGTTTAGGCGAATACTAGCATAGTTCCTTTTCGTATATTATTTTACTATATGCTACTTTACGTTATGCTTAACTTCACGTTGGTTCACTCATAATTACTATTCGTCCATAAAAACCAATTGTTACTCAGCTGTTATGATATTCATCCAGGTCAACACAATGATGCACGTATGAATGTCGCTCTTGCATTGTCCGCTGTTTCACATGGCGCAGTTGTTGTAAATCACGTGGAAGTTACGCGATTATTGAAAGATAAAAATGGCAAAGTCAATGGAGCGCGAGTCAGAGATAACTTGAGCGGTGATGAATGGGACATCAAAGCTAAAGGTGTAATAAATGCTACTGGTGCATTTACAGGTATATTAATGTCACACGCGTATTGGCTATATTAGTCAAAAACGCGGATATGTTAAATATATGTTTTCAATTAGCATTTAATCGAATTTTATTGCACAGATGGTATCCGTTCTATGGATAATCCTAGGTGTGACAACATTGTCGCGCCATCTGCAGGTGTTCATGTTGTCCTACCAAACTATTATAGCCCCCGAAAAATAGGCATGATTGATCCTTCAACATCAGATGGGAGGGTGATTTTTTTTTTACCTTGGGAAGGAAGTACAATTGCTGGGACAACCGATTCACCCACTGAATTAACATACAATCCAATGCCCAAAGAAGAAGAAATACAATGGATTCTTAATGAAATCAGAACGTACTTAAGCCCTGGTTTGTTTTCTTGGATCTTATACAGTGTGGCTGGGTGAACTGTAGTAGGTGGGCATTAATTTTTTGTATGTGCACGTGAGTATTGTCGATCCTGCCCACCTATACTGTAGTTCAACTGTTTTTTCTTATCGTTATTTATCACAAACTCCAAATTAGATTATTTAATCAAATTACATATTCGCGATATTTTACTCATAGACATTGAAATTCGACGAAGTGATGTTCTCGCTGCATGGTCCGGAATTCGTCCTTTAGTGCGTGATCCTAGTGCCAAAAATACGTCAGAATTAGTAAGAAGTCACATGATTAACGTTAGCCCTTCCAATTTAATCACAATTGCGGGCGGAAAATGGACAACATACAGAAATATGGCAGAAGAAACGGTTGATACAGCTATTAAAGTACTTGGTTGGTTTTTTCGTTTAGTGTACAGTGTTTTTGTTTTTATCATTTTAACGATCATAATTTACCTTAAATATTCAAAGGACTGAAACCCCTGAATGAATGTCGTACTGAAAGAACGAAGCTTATTGGGTCGCACGGATTTTCTCCAACAATGTTTATAAAGCTTATTCAACAATTCAAATTAGATACTGAAGTATTAATCGATGATTAACGTTAATCTATGTCTTATATCGCATTAGAAGTTATTATCCAACATTGACTAGTTTGCACAATTCGCAGGTTGCACGACATTTAGCTAATAGTTATGGTGATCGTGCATGGGCTGTTGCTGCATTAGCACGTCCAACTGGCAAAAGTTTAACAGCTTTTGGCCGCAGATTAAATCCACTATACCCATACATTGACGCAGAAGTTATCTATGCTGTCCGTCGAGAATATGCTTGTACTCTTGTGGTCCGTATAACATGCTTGATACATAAAATAAATGTCCGCAATCTATTTTCTAATAGTGTTTATCTGTCAGGATGTTATCGCGCGTCGTACTCGCCTGGCGTTTCTTGACGTTCAAGCAACTCTTGAGTCGCTTCCACGTATCATGGTGATTATGAGTAAAGAGCTTGGATGGTCTTCAGAACAACAAAAAAGGGAATTTAATCAGGCTGTCGAATTTCTTATCACAATGGGTCTTCCTCGACCAAAAGAACAAGGAAAATCTTAAACATTTCTGGTTATAGGTATATTCCGCAAATTGTCAGTCGGCACGGTTGTCCCCCGTAATGTTTATTTTGTTCTAGGTTTCTATTAGATAATTAGAAAGTAATATGAGTATTATGTATAAGTTTAATGCTATAAAAAGTTTTGTAATAATTTAAAAGTGTTAACTATCTGATTTTTTTTACATGGTATTGATCATCTCATTAAGCATGATACATCAACTTGATACATTTGAATTAAAATGTAATTATATAAAATTTTACATATTAACTTGCAATTAAATAAATATATTAATATTTGAGAATTTATAAAAAAAAATTAAATTTTTTTGATATAGTTATAAATTAATCAATCACAATTAAGTATTTTTTACGTTATTATGCAAGTACTTTGGTTAACTTTAGTGTATGAATTTGCAAAATTTTAATTATAATTATTATATAGAAAAAAAGGTGATAATAAAAAGAAAATTGCTTATTTAAATTAGTTTATTATATAAAAAATTAATTTTTTTTTGGTTATTGATTTTATTAAACTTTCTTGACACAAAATAAGAGTACAATTAACTGTATATAGAACATTTTTATATTACTTATTTAAAAAGTTTATCTAAAAATTTTTTATTAATTACTATACTTGACATTTCTATTAGGATATTTTATTTTAAACTTTTTAATTATTATATATTTTGTATTAACTTTACTAGATTGTAGAAAATCTGTTAACACATTTTTATAGTTTGATTTTTATTATAAACCTTAAAATTATTTTATTTTTAAAAATAAACTTATTAGAATTTTCTATATTCTATTTTATAACTAATCTAATTTTTAATTCTTGTGAAGTTTATATAATCTTAGTACTTTTCTTTTTAATCTTATTAGTAACTTGTTTATATTTATAAATTTTTTTATATTACTAATTTAGTTAGCCTTATATAATATAACTTCATATTTAAATTAATCAATAATCAAGTTGGTAATATCTTTTATCTAGAGATTTTTGTTTATATAAATTATTTAAGATTTTTAAACAATTATTTTTATTTAAATATATATTTTTTGAAATTTTTTATATAATATTATATATTTTTAGGGATTTGTTAATGCTACTCCCTACTTTTGCTAATGCCATCTTTTTTATGTAAAATATTTAATCTTCAACCTTTCAGACTCTAATTATTAATTAGGATTAGATTATGTAAAGGGTGGCATTAACAAAAATAGAGGGTGGCATTAACAAGTCTTTATTTTTAAAGTCAATTTTAATACAATAGAAATATGATAATTTAGTAGAAAAGATAAGTTGTCAACTTCTTAAGTAGTAGGTTGTGAGTTCAAAACCTATCAATAATAAAATTTAAATAATCACATATGTAATATATAGACAGTATTATGACAATAGCATTTTGTTAATTAGTTGAAATAAGATATCTATAATTATAATTGTACTAATATGATTAGCAGATTATAAAGCATTTGTATAATTAGTTACACAGAGGAATACAAATTGGTAATAGGCAATACAAATCCAAAATAAGTTCCTGTAATTATATAAATCTATAAAATTGAAAAGTTAAAGTCTACTTAAAGAGATCTAAATAAAGAGATAATATAAATCTTTAATAATATTACTGTAAAAACTAGACCTAAAAAACAGATACCAATATAAAGAAATTAAGCAAACAATAATGTTAGATAAGAGATACTACTAACTAGACTACTAAAAGTCTTGAATTAAAAAAAAAGAATATCAAACATTGTAATCTTAATATACTAGAGACAGATCATAGTTTTTTTAGATTATTTGAATTAAAAGTTTGATGACAAAAGCAAATATATACTATAAGTACTAAAGATATACTATAAAGTAGATACTAGAATTTGAGTAAACTCTGCAAGAATAAGTACTATTAACAAAAACTAAATATGAGTAGTTAGTTAACAAAAAGATTCTCTAGAATATTATAGTTAGATAATATACTTTGAAATAGGAGCCTGCAAATTGCCTATTTTTGAGACCTGGCCCACAATTAGGGTTAAAAATTTTTTTTAAGTCTGGCCTGGCCCACATTTAGAGTTACCATTTTTTTGCTGGCCTGGCCCAGTCTGCATATGTCAAATTTTTTCTTCAGCCCAGCCCAGCCCAGCCTGGCATGCAAAAATTTCTTATATAATTTTACAAATTTTTAGGCTCACACTGGCCTGCAATTATAAAATTTTGCAAATTTTTCAGCCCAGCCTGGCCCACAATTATAAAATTTTGCTTTAGGTCCGGCTCAGCCTGCAAAAATTTGTGGGCCAGGCCAGGCTGCAGGACCCAATGCAAGCCTCTATTCTGAAATATATAATAACTTGATAGATATATAAACAAAAAGGCTAAAGTTAGGTTAGATGGCATTTAAATATATAATAACTTGTATGCTATTTGTTAGATATAATACAAGAATTAGAGTATTTAATTAGATAATCTTTTAATAGTTACATATATAACAACTAATATAGACCTGCAAGTGAACTACTTAAATAGATAACTAAAAGTTATATATATAGTTAGTTGCATATTTGTCTTATACAAATTATGTAACTATAATTTTTTTTTTAAAATATTAAGGTGAATACTTGTAACTCAGGATTTTATTAATAATATATTTGGCTAATAGTTGCATTACAACTATAGAGAACAATCATAAAAAGAGTATACAACTAGCCACTTGTATAACTTTAGTTATTGTCTAATTTAAGTAGTTTGCCTAAAGGTTTTATACTAGCTATTATATCTAGAACCTGCTTGTAGATTTCTTATTTAACCACTCTAGTTTCTATATCCATTTACTTAGCTCTGCCTATTAATAACTCCAGCTGATGCTAATAAAAATATACCATGACCACTAAGACTTTAAAGTGGTTCTTTGAAACTTTTAACCTTATATTAAACCTTTTAGAATCTTTTGTATTATATTCTTATAGCTAACTTAGTATTACTATAACCAAGACCAATACTGGTAGTCAGAGCATATTTTTAAACTGCTATGCCTTTGTAAAGTTTACTTAACTCTAGTACTAACTTCACAATATATCCCTACTATTTTGGTATTCAATTTAAGTTTCGTCAAGTTGCTATTTCAAATAGCTCAGAAAGGTAAACTGTAACTATACCTTTGGTTTACATATTTGCTGACATGTACTCTTTTTTTCTAAAATTTGAAAATTTTAGCAGCCTAATTAGTTCATCTGGTTTCTTCTTAAAAACTAGTACATTTGTTTAGTTTCACAAATTCTAGTACTGTTTTATAGGTCTAGTCTTTACAATAGCATTATTAAAAGTTTAAATACCTCTCTATTTAGGTCTTCCAAGTGGGCTTTTGTCTTTTTATCTGTTCTTATAATTTACATAGTTTAAAAACTTATCTTGGGTTCACACTGTTCAGTATCAGTTTGTGTTCCTTCATACAATGTTGTATGAGTGCATAGACCTTTCAGTTATATTGGTATGACATAAGTTATAGGTATCTAATCCTAACTAATCACAGAAGACAGTTAATTATAATACAAAAAAAATTGCAAATTTTTACCATTATTGAGATTTGAACTTTAGACCTGCTACTTGAAAATTGATAACCTATCTACTTCACTAGGTTACCACATCTCTCTTATATAATTATAATTAAACACAATAAAGATAGTAGTTACTAATAACAAACAGCCTTAGCAAAAGCAAAAAAAAAAAAATTTAGTAATTAGAATATCTAAACTTATATAATTTTAGTAATTATTTATTGATTAAATAATAAAAATCACTGAAATTCTATAAGTCTAGATACTTTATTAGTAATGCTATCTATATACTAATCTGTATTTTTAAGAATTACTTTGGTCAATTTTCAATTAGATAAGTTTTCAAAAATTTATTATATTAATAAAATATAAAATTGATTTTACTGTTATATAATATTTAGAAAAAACTAAAAACTTTTTTTATATTTATTTTAGAGTTTAAATAAAAATAAAAAGACCAATAATATAACAATATTGCACAAAAAAATTTTTTTGTTAGAACTTTAAAAGTTGGTTTATTAAACTAAATTTTAAAATAAATACAATTTCTGCAAAGTAAATATCTGTTTTGAATTTCTTTAAATTATATTTAATTTTAAATTTTAATTAACTAATATAAAATCAATACTATAAGGAGTGTGGTAACTTAGTGAAATGGATATGTTGTCAACCCTCCAAATGGTAGATTGTGAGTTCAAAACCTACTGATGGCAAAAATTTGAATAACCATCTATGTAATACATAGACAGTATTATGATGACAGTATTCTGTTAATTAGTTAAGATAGGATATCTGTAACTATGGTCACATCAGCATGACTGGCAGATCACAGGGCATCTGTATAACCTTGGTTACACGGAGGAATGCAAACTAGTATTAGGCAGTACAAACCTAAAATAAGTTCTTGTGACCGTATAAATCTATAAAACTGGAAAACCGAAGCCTATTTAAAAAGACCTAAGTAGAGAGATAATACAGATCTTTAACAGTACTACTGTAAAGACTAGACCTAGGAAACAGATACCAATGTGAAGGAGCTGAACAGGCAAGAACCTCAGGTAAGAGGTACCACCAACCAGGTTACTGAAACTGAACTGAAGAAAAAGAATATTGAGTTGGCTCGATATACTAAGAACAGGTCATAGTTCTACTAGGCTATCTGAATTGGAAGTCTAAGGTCAAAGCAGGGGTATACTATAAGTACTAGAGATATGCTATGAAGTAGGTGCTGGGGTTTGGGTAAACTTTACAAGAGCTAGCTTTGTTAATGTTCCATAAAGTAGATAGGTAGTTAACAAGAAGATACTCCAGAACCTTACAATTAGGTAATGTATTCTGAAATGTTTAACAGCTTGACAGACATACAAAAGGAGATAGCTAAATGTTGGGTTAGATGGTACTTAGTTGTACAAGAACCAGGTGTTACTCATCTAGATGTAGTATAAAGATCAGAGTATTTAAATAGATACCCTCCTAGTAGGTTACAGGCATGGCAGCTAGTGTAGAACTCTTAGGCAAACTATTTAAATAGATAACCAAAAGTTACATATGTGGCTAGTTGCACACTTACCTTGTACAAGTCATATGTAATACATTGACCAAAAATACAATAAAGACAGTAGCTACTGATAACATCAGCTTTAAAAATAAAAAAAATAAAAAAAATCAATACTATACTTTAACATTGTTATATATTTCTAACTTTTTTTTAAATAATACAATGTATAACAAAATAATACAAAATAACATAAAAATAAACTGTGTATTTTTTTAAAAGATTTTTCTTTTGCAGATTTTTTTTAAAAAGAATTAGCCTTTTTTGATAATTCTTGTAAATTCAAAAAACTATTATATGTTAACAATTACTTTTGTTTTTTTTAATATTAAGGTAAGATTATGTCCTCTAGTCTTTATTAGTATATTTGTTATAGCTAGTACAATTTTATTTATACATCATCTATCACTATATATCTATTTAAACATAGAACTCAGACATATTTATCTGTAATTTAAACTTATCAGAGTTTTGTATTATGTCTCACTCATACCTAACCTAGATTTTTTGTTTTATTATTAATTATTTTAAATAACTTGCATATTTCTTCTATATCTTATAACTTATTTTTAACAACTTCTAAATTAGTTCACTAGGTCATATACTTCTTTTGAGCTATCATCTTTGGTTTGCCTGAAGGGTGCCTCTCTAGCATATATCTTAAGCTTGATTTCTGCTATTGCTGCTAACTTTCCAATTTAGGTACTAATAGCAGTATTATTACATAAACACTTTTGAACACTTTTAGACATTTTTTTAAATTAAAATTACTTAAAATTTTATTAAGATAATATATTTTAATTTTTTTATAAATGAATCCAACACCTAAAAATATATATATATATATATATATTTAATATATTTTATTAATTATTTAAACTTTGGACATAAATTTGAATGATTTTAAACAATTTTAGATATTGAATATTTTATATAGTGTGAACACATTCAATATACAATACTGCTAGTAACATATATCTCAAGCCAAGTTTCTGCTATTGCTACTAGTTTGCAACTCTTCTTGGTCTTAGTATTATTTTCAATAAATTGTGCATTTAGCCTGCCTTTTAAGTACTTCCTTTTATAATATAGATAAAACTCTTATTCAGAGATAAATACATATCTTCTTTTAGCCATTGACTGATATTTTTACTACTATCACTTAGTGCTACAGATTTTTCTTTATTCTGTTTCTAACTGCAAACAATTCTTCTGCCTTTTTAAGAGCATCTTAGCCTAAATCTATATTTAGACTAAGATGTTTATACTGTGTTCAAGTAGGTTTTTATTTCTAATTTAGGTATTTCAATCTTGATTGGTATAGCATTTATATTGGTATATTCTATTTGTTTCATTATAAGCTTTCATATAAGTGTAACCAGAGCTTCAGTTTGGAATCTTTAAATGTACAGAACAGGCTACAACTTCTCTATATAGATAACTACCTTCTATTCTTAGTCATTCTATAGTGCCAAAGATGTTTTTAATTTTGATAAAGCTAATTCTTTATCACAAACCTTTTATGCATGCATCATTTCTTTTACTATTTCAGTTTATATTATCTTGGCATTACTCTTTTAATCAAGTACTCTACAAGTTGGATGTGAAGATGCTGGTACTACTCCATTACCAGAGAACTTATATATGTAATACTTTGCATAATAGAACTTTCTATAATGCTACTATCACATATAGTGCCCATATTTTGTAAAGTTGGTTTTTTTTAAGAATTTCTTTTTCTGTTATATACTATACTTGAACTTAACTACAAGACTTTGTGTTTAATTACAGACTCCTTATAGGTTACAAAGGCTAAAATCTTTTGATTTTTGCTTCTAGCCAAACTTGAACTATTGACTTTGACTATGAAGATATGGATGCTTAACTATTAAGCTATGAGACTTATACCTATAGCTACTTTTGTAATGCTGAAGAAGTTTTTATTTATGATAAACTTTATAGTATTAAAATATTTTGTGTTTGTAATAACCTTGTAGTGCTAATAAATCTTGCATATATAATTTTTGTAATGTTAAAAAATCTTTTTTTTATAATAATTTTGTTCACAACTATTTTGTTATATACAACTATTTTGTTGCTATAACCATTCTGTTGCTTATAACTATTCTGTTATCTATAATCATTTTATTGTTTATAACTATTCTGTTGCTTATAATTATTTTGTTATTTAAAATCATTTTGTTATTTATAAGTATTCTTATAATTTTGATCAAATTGTTTATAGTTTTAACCAATTTGTTATTTATACAATTTATAAAAATAAAGCTGAAGTTAAAAATAAAGCTAAAGTTAAAAATTAAACCAAAGCTGAAAATAGACTTTTACATCTAGTTGCAATTAAATGATTTTTAAAAGCTAAAAAGAAATTAATAAATAAGTAGTTCTATGATTGAATATAAAGTTATATATTATTTCAAAACATATTAATTATAATAAGAAGCTAAAAAAATTTTTTTTGTTAAATGGTTAAAATTTTATAGTTTAGAACAAGAGTTTGCATTTACAATTACATATAGTGATAAGAATAAAAATAATAGTTCATTTTAATAATATATTTATATTTATTTAAAAGATCAGTTATATATTAAGAAAGAAAGTTCATATTAATAAAAGTTTTTTTTTTTAAATATTAAGATGAGTACTTGTAACTCAGGATTTTATTAATAGTATATTTGGCTAATAGTTGTATTACAACTACAAGAAGCATTATAGAAAGAGTATACAATTAGCTACTTGTACAACTTTAGTCATTGTCTAATTTAAGTAGTTTGCTCAAAAGTTCTACACTAGTTGCCATACCTAAAACCTGCCTGTAGGTTCCCTATTTAATTACTTTAGTTTCTGTAACTATTTACTTAACTCTATCTACTAATGACTCTAGCTAATGCTAGTAAAAATATGCCATGATCACTAAGTCTTTAAAGCAATTTACTTATATAGAGAACCTTTGATCTTGTACTAAATCTTTTAGAATCTTCTGTATTCTATTTTTACAGCTAACCTGGTATCACTATGACTGAAACCAATACTAGTGATTAGAAGTATTATTAAATGGCTATGCTCTTGTAAAGTTCACTCCAATCCTGATATTAACTTCACAACATATCTCTACTACTTTGATATTTAATTTAAGTTCCACCAAGCTTCCAAACCAGATAGCCTAAAAAGGCAGATCATAACTATACACCTCTGGTTTACATGTTTGCTGGCATGTAATCTTTTTCTTCAGAATAGATCTTAGTAGCCTGATTGGTTCTATTTAGCTCCTTCTCAAAGGTCAGCTTTTTGCCTAGTTTCACAAGTTTTAGCTTTATTTTATAAGTTTAGTCTTTATAGTAATACTGTTAAAGGTTTAAGTTACCTTTCTACTCAGGTCTTCCAAGTGAACTTCTATCTTTCTATCTGGTTCCTGTAATTTACATAACCTAAGGACTTATCTTAGACTTACACTGCCTGGTACTGATTTGTGTTCTTTCATACAACATTGCACAAATATCTAAACCTTTTAGTTATGCTAATATAATACAGATTACAAATGTCTTATCCTAACTAATCACAGAAGACAGTTAATTATAATATAGAAAGAATTGCAAAGTTTTGCTATTACTGGGATTTGAACTCTATACCTGTTATTTAGGAGTTAACAATCTATCTACTTCACTAGGTTACTACACTTCATATTAATAAAAGTTATAATATAGATATAATACTATTAATTGCGAGGATGGCAATCTTAGTGTAGTGGTTGGATTGTCATTTTCCAAGTGGCAGGTCTAAGGTTCAAATCCTACCTATGCCGAAATTTGGAAATTAATTTGTGTTATGGCAAACTGTCTCTTAACAATCGGTTGGATTTGTGTATCTGTAACCTTAAGTCGCACTATCCCAAATAGAAGCTTGGGGCATCTATGCCAAGTATAATATTACACATATATAGAGGAATGTTAATAACTGGTGTTGTATAAGACTTCAGTGCAAACCCATGATAAGACCACCAGGCACAGTAAACTAAGGAACTAAAGAGTCAGAAGCCCACTTGAAAATTTCCAAGTAAAGAGATAGCATGAACTTTCGATAATATGATCAGACTGATGGAAACCAATAAAACACTCCCAAAGGGATAGGCGGATAAACCAGATATCAAAATATATAGAGGAGCATATGACCAACCAGGCCGCCAGAATTGCCAGAGGAAAAGGATACATAAGTATACCATACCGGGCTATCTGGATTGGAAGTCTGGAGAGTCGGTTAGTTCTGAGTTGCGGCTAGTAGGAGATGATGAAGAAGAAGTCGGAAAGATGGATACCAGAGTTTGAGTAAACTTTACAAGGATAATAGCGGCTTAAGGGGTAACTCTGACTGCAAGTATTGGCCTCGGTCATAGTGTCAAACCAGGTTAGCGGTAAAAGGGAATACAGCTCGCTCTGGTAGGTTTACCTCAAGGATAAAAATAGTCTAAGGATTATAGTTCTATGGTCGAATGCGAATAGATCCGGGTCTGTAATCTGGTGAAATTAATACTAGGGTTAGATCAGAGGGTTTAAATAGAACATTTAAGCAGAGGTGTTAGGTACGGCAACTGGTAAGGAACCCTCGGGCGGACTCCTTAAATAGGTAATATAGAAAAGTTACATGTGTAGCCAGTTGTACACTCGTCTAATAGTTCATTATAGATACATCTATATAAAACATGTACCTACTATAAGTATTAATAAAAAGCTTGGACCAAAGAGGTCACCTTAATACTGAAAAAAAAAAAAAATCTTATAAGCTGTAATCTTCATTACCCTTGAACATTCTTATTAGTTTATATATACCAATTGGCAAGACCCATGAAATTTTTTCTTCTTTTAAGTTCTTAGTATATATTATTGCCAAGGCTTTGTATTTGAACCTTTTGATTTAGTTAATTTTGGCATCTTTGATGTTTCTGCATATGTGTTTTACTTTTTCTGTATTGATATTTATTGTCAAATCCTAAATTATTAGATAGTTATTTGCTTTCAAATTTTTTTTTGTTTGAAAGCTTTTTGTATTTTTAAATTTCATTCTTGTTTGACTTGTATTCTTGTATTCTTTTTTTTTCTTTTTTCTAATTTTAACATTTGACTCTTTCATTTCATTGTCCTTTTACTTTTCGTTTGTTTTGTACTTTTTTCTTTTTTTCTCTTAGTATTACACTCCTTTTGCTATTCTATATTTTGAGTTTTGTTTTTGGGTTTTTTTAGTATAAGTTTTAGCTATTCTTTTTTCTTTTTCTTAATCTTGTTTATTGCTATGTCTTTACTATGTTCACAATCAAAATCTACTTCTATTTAATTGTTTTTATTTTTAAATACTTCTTTGATTGTTTTAATATAATAATTTTTTTCTAGTATTTACTAAACATATTTTACTCTTTCTTTTTTGGTTTCTTCTAATAAGACATATGTTGGCATATTTGCTTTAAAAGACTTATTTTTATTATATATTTAATTTTCTAGAGGCTAATAACTGTACTTGATTAAACTTATAAAAAACATTGTTTCATTCTCTTTATTATTTATTTCTTTTCTTGTTTTGTTACTTTTATATTTATAATTTATAATTTTATTTTTTTGCTTTTTGTTAATATTTTTTTTTGATATTCAAAGTCATTAATATTTTAACTTATTTGATATTGCAATGTAGTAATGCTAAGCCCTTTTATTTGTTCTTTTAGTATTTCTAATCTCTGCTCTAACTTTTTATGATTGTTTCTTTTTTTTGATTCTGTTTTTTATTGATAAAATCTTTTGTTTTGTTAGTTTCAACTAAAATTCTTATCTTTTCTCTTTTATTTTTTTTTTAATATACTTTTTCTTCTTTCATATTTGTATTGTATTCAAATGAGCTTGAATTGTAACTTATTGATCTAAGTTTTTCTGTCTACTTGTCAATTATTTTTTCTTTAAGCCAGCTTATTTTTGTTATTCTCAAGGCTTTTAGTAAGTTAATACAAATTACAGATTCAGAGATTTAAAGTGAAACATCTAAGCAAAAGTGTTAAATATAGTAATTGGTAAGAAATCTTTGAGCAGACTTCTTAACTAAGTAATATAAAAAAATTATATATATAGCCAATTATACTCTTTTCTATAGTGATTCATAGAATTACATTACTAATAAGTTATTAATAAAAGTTAAAAGACCAAAGAAGTTACTTTAATACTAAAAAAAAATATATATATATTTAAGTTAGTTATTTATTTAATAAAAAACTTTGACTTTCATTAACTATTTTTTTTATAGTCTTAATATACTTTAAATTATTATTACAAAACTGTAACTCTTTTTTAACTCTATTTTAATATCTAACTATATGTATACAATATATTAGAAAAGTTTTTATAAATTTTAATATATTAACTATATTATTTGTTTATAATTCAATTTTTTGAAAAGTTTAATTCAAATAATTATTAAAAAAAATACTAAATATTATATAAAATTTATTATTAAATTTTTATTTTATTTTAATCAGCAAGTTTATTATAAAATTTAGATCTTTTACTATATTTCAAAATTTATAATTCATTACTTTATATATAATTTATTTTCTAATTCTCTTTTATACTTATTTTAACTTTTTTTTTTAATACTATTAACTTTAAGATAAATTTTTAATATATATAATAGGTTAAATAGATATTAAACTAATTTTTTATATATAATTACTAATATTCAAATTTAAGTGAATTTTGACTACTTTAATTAATTTAGATTATAAATAAATTAGTTTGAATTTTTTTCTTTTTATAATATTTTAAAAATAGATTTATGTATTATATAAAAAACTCTATTAAATATTTAATAAAAACATAGTCTTATTATTAATATAAAAAAAAAACTAAATATAATTCAGTTTTTTAGACAAATTTGTCTAGAATATATTTTAAAAAATAATAGTAATTGGATTGTTATTCTTCAAGTAATAGGTTTAGAGTTCAAATTTTATTGGTAATAGAATTTTGAAAAATGATTCTATTTTAACATCTTAATTAGAATATCTAAACTTGTAACTTTGTAATTCTGATTGTACTAAAACTAACTTTAAGATTATGCAATATTATATAAATAAATTTAAAAAGTATATACTTTATAAAAAATTTTATTTAAAAATGCTAAGTAGAAAAGTAATACAATCTTTGATAATACTATTTGTAAAAATCTTGTTTTGAAAAAAAAAACCAAAGACAGATAATTTGTCTAAGTAAGAACTCTAAATAAAGAGGTTTATCAATCTGACTATCAGTTAAACTAAATATAAAATTATATTATATAAAACTAACTAAATTGATATAAAAAAATTTGCAAGAATATACAAAATATCAATAAGTTTGTAAAAGAAGATACTGGAATTATATAAACTTTACAAAGATATAACAGTTTAAGAGTTCTCTGACTACAAGTATTAGTTTTGATTATAATAATACTAGATTAACTAACAATTAAATAATAAAAAACTCTAATAAGTTTAATACAAGATCTAAGGTTCCATATATAAGTAAACTGTTTTAAAAACCTAATAATCATAGTATATTTGCATTGAAACAGTTAGTAAGATAAATAGGTAAGTAGATATAAAAACCAGAATGTTTAAATAAAAGACTCACAGATGGTTCTAGGTATAATAGCTAATATAAAACCTTTGGGTGAACTACTTAAATTAGATAATAACTAAAGTTGTACAAATAACTAAATGTACACTCTTCTTATGGTTGCCTCCTGTGATTATATAATACGATTACAAAACTGAAACATACTATCAATAAAAGCCTAGGTTGCAAGTACTCACCTTAATATTTAAAAAATATATATATATAAACATAAATATATTTGTAAACTAATAGAACAATTTAAAAAAAAATCAAATTAGATTAATATAAATAAGAGTTAAAATTGGGTTTATACTAAAATTTCATAAAAGATTTTTTTATTAAAACCCAAATATTGGTTTTATAAAATAATATTTGAATTATTACGTGTTTTATACACTAGCATACAAATAGAAATTTGTTTTTTTTTAAAAAAAAAGTTAAAGATTTGTTTCTTTTAGTAAAAATAAAAATTTCTAAACTTTAAATATTTTTTATTACTAAAAATTGCAGTACACGACACTAGTTATATTGACACTTCAAAAAAAAAAAATCTAAATGTCGGGTTAACCAGAGGCATTTTCATCTTATGTATATAGGTTCTAAATTTTAAAAATATCGGTATAGCCAATAGCCAGATGTCATATAACCAGTGGTTTTAAAATTTTTAAATGTGAATTCCAAAGATTATCTTATATAGTAGATTTTCTGTCAAGTAAAAATATTTTGAGGTTCAAAGATAAATAAAATATGCTTTACATAAATCGCCAAGCTAAACGTATTAGTGAACAATATCGATATCTGCTAGAATGGTATATTACACAGGAAAGCACGAATTAAATGTGGGATCTAAATAGTATCACACTATTTTTATTTCAATTTGATTTTGAATTATAACATCTAAAAAATTATAAGTGATATAAAAACCCATACACTTATGACTTTCTAATCAAAATACAAATATTTAGAATATATATTGCTATATATGAATAAACATCCTAGGCAAAATTTCATCTGTAGCTTTTTATTTGAGGTCTGAGCTAGTTTATATAATGAAATACTATTCACAATTTCACTATTTTTATTTTCCAAACCAAAAATTTTAGGTTCGGAGGCCCGATTTTTTTGCTTAGCATAGGGCACCGCTGCTATTTATTGTTCATACTAAGAAAAAAATGTGTAACTCTAAATTTTTTTTTTTTTAATCTACTTTCTCATCCATTGTCTCTTAAATAATGGATGATGTTCTTTGGCAGGAGCTTTCTTTTTTGGTACCGAACCACTGGGTTTACTATGGCCGCTATTACCTTCAAAATATGCCATATGATCAGCACCAGACAAACTTTTCATAGTACCGACAGAACGGCGAACTATTCCCTTCGCTTGAGAATTGAAGTTACGACTTGTAACAGTTCCCGGCAAATCATCAGCATTAGATTCTATGTCATTATCAAGATCGGCTACATTATCATTAGCAACTAGTACCTCCCCTAAAAGTTTCATTTGTTCATTATGATCTCTATATACTAATCCCGATGCCTTTTCCATGCCTTCAAGTTTGGTGATTACTTTAAATGCATATCCTTGGTCAATCAGAAATTGTTGCCGTTTAGTAGAATAAAACATCTCTTGTGTATCCCTTGATACTAATGAATAGAAGAAAGCATTAAACCCTTCATCATTACGTCGTTTTGCTCTTAGAATACGTCCTATAGAATGTCAATAATTAGTATTATCGATAAGCTAATAATTTATAAAAATTTATAAAAAATGTATATATATATATTTCTTACCTAAGCGTTGTGCTTCTTGACGTCTAGACCCGTAATGTGATGAAATCTGAATTAAACACGTCGCTTCAGGCAAATCAATAGAAGTATCACCAACCTAATAATTAATAGGCAGTGTTTATATTTTATATTTGTATGAGAATTAGTAGTAAAGTTTAATATACCTTGGATAAGAAGATTGTATTGGTTGCGGAATCGTGCTGAAATTTTGAAAGAATATACATTCTCTCTGGAGGTTTTGTTTTTCCGTGAATGAACGGAACACCAAGCAATCTAGCATATTTCTAAAAAAAAAAAATATATATATATATATATAACAAAATAAATGAACAAGTTCAAGACAAAATTAAATATGGTTTAAACAAAATTTATCAAAAGACAATTTACCTCTAAAGCATATACATTATCCGAAAATACAATAACTTTGTCACCTCTTTCTTCGTGATACTGAATTAAGAATTGACAAGCTTGGAGTTTATTTGGATTCATTGCATATAATAACATGCGTTTTCTTGAAGAAGCTTTAAGGTATTCAGCGTAAAATTCAGGAGTCATGTCACACCAAACTTCAGCACATTGCACATTGGCTATGTGTCCTTTAGACGCCAAATCCATCCAATTTGCTTCATATAATTTGGGACCAATCAAAAAGTTCAAGTCCTGAATCTTATCATCTTCACGTACTAAGGTTGCAGTTAGTCCAAGCTTTGTGTGAGCAGCAATAGTGGTTACAACTCTACGAAACATGTTAGCAGGTACGACATGAACTTCATCTAATAATATAAAGCCCCATTCACGGCCAGTTATAAAATCCATCATTTTTGATGCCTCATAAGACCTTGTTCGTGTATTAGCTACCATACTGTATGTGGAAATCACGATACCAGATTGTCCTATAAACTTTATTTACCAATATATTAAGTTTGATAAAGAATGATTTGAATGATTTCAAAAAAAATATATAAACCTAATATAAAATTAAAATTAAAATTAAAATTCTTACTTTTTCTTTTTGATCTGAAGTGAAAACAGAAATTTGACTTTCTTTAATATTTGACCACTGTAAGAATTGCTGTTTCCATTGCATTACTGAAACTCTGAAAAAAGTTTATATTTGAATATAAAAACTCCTTCACCAAAGCAGATAATATCACACATATACAAATACTAACGCCGAGGTGCAAAGAACGAGACAGCTCTTTTTAATAGTGCATGCGGCTGTTATGCCTACAAGGGTTTTACCAGCACCACATGGCAAGACGATGATACCAGACCTCGCACGTCTAAATTTATAATATTTAAAAAATATAGATCAAATATTTAATTTATTATTTTTTTTCTCAACTAAGACATTACGGATCAATGTAAATCAAATAGGAATACAAACATACCCGTTTCCAAACATCTTGCTCAAACACTTTTCCTGATATGGACGAATGACTGTAATAGGTTTCAGATCAATTTCGAGTGGAGCAAGAGTTGCATCATTTCGAAAATCATATTCTTCCAACATTGGATAATTAAGTTCATTACATCTTTTCTTTACGTTCTAAAATCATGATCGAATATAAATTTTATTATTTGTACCCTAAAATAATTAAAATAACTAGAATAATAACCAAAATAAAATAAATGTAAAACAATTTACCTCAAATTTTTCAGAACGAATTTCAAATGAATGAACTTCATCTTCATCTTCTTCTTCATCCTCTGAAAAAAGATTTAATATATATGTATATATATATATATATGTGTGTGTGTGTGCAGAACTTGATAAATAATTTTTATGTATATTTTACCTTTGTCAATCGCAACAACAGTATTAAATAATAACTCATCATCTTGAGGGTTATTTTCTTTAGTTTTATTATCAGCATCAGTAGTAGGCATACTTTTGCCCGGAATTACTAAATCTTTACTAGTTGGAGCTTTATTTGTTATAAAAGAGTCTTGGACAGATTCATCATTATTTATTCTAGCTTCTGCAATGGCAGGATCTCGCAAAAGCATTTGTAAAACTTCGGGATGAGAAGATTCCACGAAGTAACGATTTTGCTTCAGTAGAAGCTTTACCTTGCCATATGATATCGTACATTCACGTATCATTTCAGTGACAGACTCAGGAATTTCAGTCTAAAGATAGTTACTTTTAATAACTGAATTTTTTCCTGAAAATAATAAAACAGAATAAATTCAGCATAGACATGCCTTTGAAAGAATCTTTAGAACGTCAATTATAGCTTCTGTTTCTAAACCCACGGAAACAGCAGCATAAAGTGAATAAGGAGTCATTTTGTACTCATGTATAAGAGAAGGTCTATATAATTTTCAATGAAGATCAGAATATATTTTTTATTTTAATTACTTAAAATAAAATTGATTTACACACCTACTGACAGGTTCACTTATAGTTATTAGAAAATCTTGGGCCTTTTCAGCAAAAGGCGAGAATGCTTCCAAGATTATATGGCCATTACCGGGATTTATCCAAAGCGGTCGACTGGCATGATGGGTCTTCAATTTTATTGATGAATAATCAATGACACCGTTTGAAGACGCTTTGTACGGTAGTTTACTTATATTAAGGACGGCGTTCTTCGGTACTGTATAAAAAAATATATGTATTGTTAATTATATTTTTCGCAACTCAAGATAAATATTAAATCAGCTTTTTTAAACGTACTTAAGCCTTGAAAACCACTTGAATTATCGTCATCAGATTGATTGTCTATAACAGGTGGTTTTACCTGTTTTTTTGATTTTTTAACTTTTGAACCAGGTGTATATTCATCTTCTATGAAGATAAAAGAAATCAAAGTTATAGATCAGACTTTATTAAACAGACTTGTATGAAAAAATACGAAATAAAACATATATATATACCATCAAAAAACTTCCTCTTTGTTGAAAGCTGTGGCATTTTGATAATTTTTTTACTGAATCTCAAAATTGGGTATTATTAAAATCTAAAAAATTGTATCGGTTAAAATAAACAATTGTGTATTTTTGAAATAGGTAGTTGTCGTTTTAAAATTAGGATCACCTGCCAACTTAACAAATATGGATAAAAATATGTATGTACTTTGTTGCTTATGTCAGAAATCTGCGGCAGATTTCGGTCGAAACAACATTCATTACCCAAATATACTACCCAAATCTACATTAATTGTTTCATGTTCTTGACATTAGGAAGAACGCAATATGGTCACGAGACTTGGAAATTTGTGTTAAAGATCTAAGCATAATGACTTTAATATCCAATCATTTATATGCAATTATTTTTTGATCTTGTCAAAATTGATTAGACTTGTGGATCTTTTTGCATATAAGAGACCCTACATTATAATTAATTGATTAATAACAGATAATTTATCTTATTAAAGGGTCACCCATACTGCAAGTCAGATCATATCCAACTTTATATAACCAAGATGAACATATATATGTAATAAATAGTATACTTATAAGTTTTATAAGTCAAACGTAACAGGTTATAAGTCATGATTTACAATTAGTCAATAGGTCATAGCGACAATGATAATTAGAATGGTGATCATATTAATTACTACGTTTACCACTGAATGTTTTTTTTATTATTATTATTATCAATATGATCAATTTTGATAAGAATCGAATGTAACAAACATTATAACAGATAACTATCGCTATTCTATTTTATTCAAAAATCGAATGAATGACCGATCAATCATATTATCGATCGATCACTAGCTATAATATATAGTTGAGTGTTTAAAATGAATCATATAAAGTATAAATATGAAAATGTAGTTTGATCAAGAATTTATAAATATCGAATAAATTACGTATGAAACTGATAAATTGATAGATATTCCTACTGTATATCAATCACAAGAAAAGGATTATCATGATCTGATGATTTTAACTCTACCAGGGTGGCCTTCAAAAATACGGATCATGTGGTGGCGCCACCACATGACCCGTATTTTTGAAGGCCGCCCTGGTAGAGTTTGTGAAGCAAATACCTTGTGGGAGCAATTTATACATATACGTAATAATATATAGTTATGCACGTGGGCATCAAATTAAACTACGCGAGTATATATATTATATTTTTTCAATTCACGTAGATTATTTTAAAGACCGAAAAAAAAAGATGATAAACAGTCATCAATAATATTTTAATTAATTCAACGAGTGAATACAATATGGATATTTACTTAATAATAGATAAAACATTATTGAAGACCTCATGTATATTCTGTAGCATAGAGACATGACTTCAAACAAAAGATGTCATAGTTTCGTCAAACACCGAATCCGGTGATTCTGCCGTAATATTAACTCCGATGAAAGATGGCATAATTTGTGAACATATTACCTTGTTTGGATAAATTTGTCACCGAAGTCAGGGATTTTATGCGATATAGAAATGATCTGCAATAAATTAAAAGACTAC
>CAJVQA010001746.1:0-24229 GCA_910591915.1 Cetraspora pellucida
TTCACAAATCAAGAACATATTACTTATTTACCATTACGTAATACCCTTCAAATCATTTCATTCGTATTAATCATTCACTCATTCACATGAACTTAGTCTGTGAGTATAAAGAACATTTATTAATCATTGGAATTAAAAAAAGTTCACAAATCAAGAACATATTACTTATTTACCATTACGTAATACCCTTCAAATAATTTCATTCGCATTAATTTAGTCGGTGAGTATAAAGAACATTTATTAATCATTGGAAGTTCACAAACCAAGAACATATTTCTTATTTACCATTACGTAATACCCTTCAAATCATTTTATTCACATTAATCATTCGTTCAGTAAGTGAGTATAAAGAACATCTATTAATCATTGGAGTTACAAACAAGTTCACAAATAAAGAACATATTACTTATTACCATTACGTAATACCCTTCAAATAATTTCATTCGCATTAATCATTCATCAGCTCGTGAGTATAAAGAACATTTATTAATCATTATAGTTGAAAACAAGTTCACAAATCAAGAACATACTACTTATTTACCATTGCGTTATACTCTTCAAATCATTTCATTCGCATTAACAATTCATTCAGTGTGTAAGCATAAAGACCATTTATTAATCATTGCAATTAAAAACAAGTTCAAAAATCAAGAGCATATTACTTATTTACCGTCACGTAATACCCTTAAAATCATTTCATCCGCATTAATTTAGTCGGTGAGTATAAAGAATATTTATTAATCATTGGAATTAAAAACAAGTTCACAAATCAAGAACATATCACTTATTTACCATTACGTAATACCCTTCAAATCATTTCATTCGCATTAATTTAGTCTGTGAGTATAAAGAATTTATTAATCATTTGAATTAAAAACAAGTTCACAAATCGAGAACATAATACTTATTTACCATTATGTAATACCTTCCAAATCATTTCATTCGCATTAATCATTCACTCATTCATATGAACTTAGTGCGTAAGTATAAAGAACATTTATTAAACATTTGAATTAAAAACAAGTTCACAAATAAAGAACATATTACTTATTTAACATTATGTAATACGCTTCAAATCATTTCATTCGCATTAATTTAGTCGGTGAGTATAAAGAACGTTTATTAATCATCGAATTAACAACAAATTCACAAATCAATTACATATTATTATTTATCATTACGTAATACCCTTCAAATCATTTCATTCGCATTAATTATTCATTCAGTATGTGAGTATAAAGAACATTTATTAATCATTTGAATTAAAAACAAGTTCACAAATTGAGAACATATTATTTATTTACCATTACGTAATACCTTCCAAATCATTTTATTCGCATTAATCATTCATTCAGTGAGTGAGTATAAAGAACATTTATTAATCATTAGAATTAAAAACAAGTTCACAAATCAAGAACATATTGCTTATTTACCATTATGTAATACTCTTTAAATCATTTCATTTGTATTGATTTAGTCGGTGAGTATAAAAATTATTTACATTTAATATTTAAAATCGAATGGCAGATATCAATAAAATAATAAAATTTGATATGATAATTATAAAGCTCATCTATATGTGGAAAATGTATACATTGTAATGAAGATAATATGAATAGAGTATGGTGCCTGTTATGTGATCCTGACATAGCAACACAGTGGACCAGTAGAATTAAGAACATTGATGATTGCATGAAAGCATTTCAACTTAGAGCCCTTTTATACGAAGATGTGATTGAATGGATTCCATTTGAAAGTTTATCTGATATTAATGAAATCGGCAAAGGAGGATTTGGATCTATATATAGAGCAACCTGGTTGGATGGTATGCGAAAAATTTATGGCAATAATTTTAATCATGTAAGAGGACGTGAACCGTCCAGCATCGTTGCGCTCAAGACCCTCTCTGGTTCAAAGACAAATAATAGTCAAAATTCTCTTGATTTTTTAAGCGAGGTAGGTTAAAGTTGTATTCTATAAGATTATGTTGTAATAATTGCTTATTTAACTAACGATTTTATATAATCTCTTAAGTTTAAAAATCATATGCAATGCATATTATTTGGCAGTGGACTTCAAATATATGGTTTAACTTGTAACTCAAAAACTAATAAATACTTCATAGTATTTCAGTATGCTGATGATGGAAATATTCATAAGTTTTTACGATCAAATTTTAATAAACTTACATGGGAATTTAAATTAAAACAACTTAAAAGTATATCTCGTGATCTAGCTCAAATTCATGGTGCGGGGTATATTCATGCTGACTTTCATAGTGGTAACATTCTTCTCCATAAAGGTACTTCTTACGTTTCAGATCTAGGATTATCTAAGAAAATAGATGAAAAAAGTTTAAAAGGTGATATTTATGGTGTCATGCCTTATGTTGCTCCGGAGGTTTTGTCAGGCGAAGAACATTTTACAATAAAAGCAGATATATATGGTTTTGGTATTATCATGGCTGAAATAAGTACTGGACAAAGACCTTTTGATGGCTATAAATTTGAAATAGCACTTGCAGTCAATATTTGCAATGGATTGCGACCAAAGTTTGCCTCCGGAACTCCTAATTGTTATGTTGAATTAGCTAAACTATGCATGGATTCAGATCCACAAAAACGACCTAGTGCTTCGGACATTTATGATAAAATTGACAATTGGCTCAATAAATTGAATTCAGATGATGAAAATGATATCAAAAATCAGTTTTTAAATGCTGATGAAATCATTAAAACATTATCAATAATTTCTCCAAAACATCCTGATCATATCTACACTAGCAAACTTATTAGCACACAAAAAATATCAAATGCAATTAAAGGTATAATTTGAACATTATTTAAATAAATATATTATACACATATAACTAAATATATCTTATATTTTTTAAATAAGGATTGTCTTTGACAAGTGAACCTATCGAGTCTATTGATATTCTTACTAGTAAGTACTGCAATGTTAAAATTATTTATAACAAAATACAATTGTATTACTTATTTTATTTAATTCTAGATTATTAAATAACTACTTTAAAGATAATTTATTGTTAATTATTGTCACTGCTGAAGCTGAGATCGAGAATTGACCTTAATTTGATATGAAATTTTAAAAATTTTGAGGATGTATTTTTTTTAAGATTAGGTTAGGTTCATGGTTAGAGCTGTTAATAAAAAGTATAAATAGATTTTATGAAGTTTAGTAAACTCAAATTTTGACCTAAAATCCCAATCTCAGCATCAGCTGCAACATTACATATAACTGTGATGAGATTAATATCCTTAGTTTTTTCATTAAAAACATTCGAAATTCTTAGCAAAAATTCTACTAATGGAATTCAAGATTTAAAAAAACTTCTTGCATGTAAAATTTAGTGTTCTCTAATGTATAAAATTTATATTCAATAAAATACTTAATTTCTTTGAAAGAATATTTTTAAATTGGTTCTTGCAAAACATCTCAGAAACGATTCCTGGAATGTTGCTTATATTTAGGTTTCAAAATAGATTAGTGCTCACTACAGTTATGTGTTACAATAATAAATTTCTATTTGTTTTTGACTACTCAAATCTTTTACTATGTAAACTTGTGATCACATATTTGTCAGCTTTTTGGGTGTTCTCTAGAAACATGCTTATGTGATTAGCTAGTGATCATGGTAGTCACTTCTTGTGTTGTTAGGCAATAGTTATAATTAGTTTTGATTTTGTCAAAAAATATGTTTAAAATAGCAAAATGGTAAAACTTAAAAACTGGCAAAACTAGTAAAACTGTCAAAACTAGTAAAACTTGTAAGATTGACAAAATTAAATAAAATTGGCAAAAGTAATAAAAGGTAATGAAATTAAAAAAATATAATAAAATTAGTAAATAATAAAAAATTTTGCAATAAAAACATAAATAAAAAATAATTAAAAAAATTATAATTTTTTATATGATTATTAATTTTTTTATTTTTTATAAGGAGATAGTATATGTACTCTCAAATTTGGTATTAATACTCCTCAGCAAAAAAATTAAAATTTTAAAAATTCAAATAAAGATATCTTAATAATTACTTAATTATATTCAATGAACTTTTTTTATTTCAATTTTATGGATATATAGAATTCAAATAAAAAAATTTTCATCAAAGTTGATCAGATGGTTATTAAGATATCTTTAATCAAAGTTAAAGAAAAATCAAAATAATTATCAAAATAGATGTACTAAATTTTTTTAAATTTTTGAATAAAGATATCTCAATATTCATCTAATCAAATTTAATAAACTTTTTTTTATATAATTTCTATGTATTTATAGAATTCAAATAAAAAATTTTATTAAATTTGATTAGGTGAATATTGAGATATCTTTATTCAAAGTTTTAAAAAAATTTAATATAACTATTTTGTTAATTATTATGATTTTTCTTTAACTTTAAGTAAAGATATTTTGATAATCATCTGATCAATTTTGATATAAATTTTTTTATTTGAATTCTATATATCTATAGAATTAAAATAAAAAAAAGTTTATTAAATTTGATTAGGTATTATTGAGATATCTTTACTTGAATTTTTATATTTTTAATTTTTTGTTAAGAGATACAAATATCAAATGTAAGGTGTACAAATACTAGTCTTATTTTATATATAATTTAATATTTAAAAAAGTAAATATTAATAAAATTTTTATTATATAAGATTAAGTTAATAAAAATTAATCAAATTTTTTTAAATAAAAAATAATTTAATTAAATTTTAATTAAATTTAATAAAAATTTTATTAAATAAATTCTATAATTTTATAATATTAATTTAAAAAAAATTATTAATTTTATTAAAATTTATTATTATTTTTGTTTAAAATTTAAAAATATTTTATTAAAAAGTTTGTTTGATTTTTTATTAATTTAATTTCATATAATATTATAATATACAGTAAAACTATATAAAATTTCTTATTTATAGAATAGTCATAAATTGTTTATATAATATTAAATATTATAATATTCAAGAAAATATTGAATTTGGTAAGTGTATAAGATAAATATCTTTTATAAGATTTTTTATATTTGGATATATTATTTATATACTTAGTTTTTTTTTCTTAAGCAGTCATGATAGTATTTTATTAAACCATTTGTAATTATATATATAAATACATAATATCATTTAATTTATAAGTTTACTATCATTCAGTCATCCAAATAGTATCTAAATATAACCTGTCACACTAATCTAGTTAGAACTATAAATTACAACTCATTTGACTCCTGTTTTATAATAGAATACCACTAATCTAAAAACATATTCTTATAGAAAAGAAAAAAACAAAAAAAAAATAATTTTAAAGTTGAGAAAGAAAGGAATAAAAATAGGAAGTAAAATAAAACTAATAAAAAGAAAATGAAACTAATCTCATCAGGAAATTTTTAAATAGGTTGGTAATCGATTAACAGATAGGAATGTCAATCGATGAGCAGCACCTCTGTCAAGTACAAGCGATTAAGATTAGAATTGATTAACATCGATTAAAATTAATTAGAATCATTTTGATTTGAAATTGATTAATATCAAAACTAGATTAAAATCGATTAAAAGTAACAAACCCAAACTCAAAAAAATTTATACTAGTTCAGTGATTTTTTTGCTAAATAGTTTTTTTTTTGAATTAGAAGTGTATAGGTTTTTATTTGTATTGAATTTTAACTTTAAACTAATACTAAGATTCTTTTTTTTCTAGATTGCTCAAGAGTATTTTAAGCTTCAGTTTTTGCTTCAGTTTTAGAAACTTAAGAAGAGTATAGTCTTTTTGCTTTTTGTTCTGGATTTTAAACATATTTCGCTAATGCTTTTTTTTTTCTATATCCAAAAATATTTTTAAGATTTCATTCTGGTTTTTAAAAATTGCAGGGTAATTTTTTTTTTTATTTGTCAATCTTGATTTAAATGCATTTAATTAATACTCTATTTTTTTTTTATTCTAGATTATTCAGGGCCTTTTTAGGTTCAAATTTTGTTTTAGTTTTTAGAACTATAGAAGATCTGATCTCTTTTTTCTAAATTTAAATGCAGTTAATTAACTCTCTTCTTTTTTCTAGGTTGTTCGATTTTGGATTTAGGTTTCATTCCAGTTCTTAAAGTTTAAGAAGTATATACTATAATGCACTAACCAAAAAGCCTCCTTTTCAATACTTTCATACAAATTACCCTAGTATGAAATACAAGGTCTCTATAAATTAAATGCAATTTTTTTTAAATTCTAAACTGCTTATAGTAAATAAGGAGTATGTATATATTTGGAAATTTTCTTTTCTATGATACTGACCCACTTCTATATAATATACCCAGATCTTTGTAAGTTTTTTTTGTTGAGTATTTTGTATTAGACCCTGGGTTTTTGGTCAGTGCACTATAGTAGTTATTTTGTATATTAACATGTTTAACTACTTTTTTTTCTTTTTCAGATCTTAACTAATATTGAAATTTTCGTCTTGGTTTTTGAGTATATTTTAGGTCATATCACTCATTTTATAGGTTGTTCTAGCCTATGAATATATGAGTGATAAAAAGGAAAAACCTGTAAATCATTCACTTAATGAGTGAAATAATTTACAGGTTTCACCTTTTAGTTACTCATATTTAACTAATACTTTTTTTTTTTTAGGTATTGTTCAAAAGCACCTTTAAGCTAGGTAGTTTTTTGTTTTGGTTCTCGGAAAGTATACTTCCTTTTTTTTTGCTATAGTATATCTGTATAAATCAAAAAAAACTAGTATAGTGTTATTAGAATTTATGGTGAGTCAGTCACTCAACAATCCGGTTAGCTTAGTCATAAAGAGGTGTTTAGATTTGGTCGATGGTTTGAGGTCCGTAGGTATGTATTCTTTTTTACTGCTTTGGATTTTCCTAGTCTTGAGCTGTTACTAACTTTATCTTCAATTACTTCACTACTTTAGATAATTGAATACAATGTATAACCTCACTATCCTTAGTCTTTTAGGATAATAGAATAATGCAACTACAGCTAATCCTGATACTTTAGGATATAACAGCCAGACAGGATGGTAACAATACTATGAAATAGAACAAACAATTACAAGAATCGGGTTTTTATGGTCTGGGGACTTAGGGTTAGTTAATGTAGTAGAGGAGACATTTATGTATTTATTACTATGTAAGGAGCCAGTTGTTATTTTAATAAAGTGAAGGTCTGATCTCTCTTCCTCTTCTTAGGGCCTTCACAGCCTTTATTTATATTATAATTCTTTATTTACATTTGTTATTCTACATCTGCTACAACTACTACGTATGCTACAACTACTATGTATACTACATCTACTATGTATGCTACATCTACTATATTATACCAACTCATACTTATCTGATATGGCCTTTGTGTCCTATGTAGCTGAAGTAGCTGAAGTAGCTTGAGTAGGCTGAGTTACCTTAATTTGGAGTAGTCATAGTCATGTGACTTTACCAGATAACAGTAGATTGTAGGTACTCTTCATGTCAAAATACAGTACATTACTATTGCTGAAATTAATTTTATCAGCATTTTTAATCTGATTTTATGGAAATTTAATGAATATCTGGCAAGTGAAATGTTAGAAAATAAGCTTGCATGACTGTTAACAATTATGTAGTTGTTTAATTTATACATAATGATAAGGATTAACATAATAGTTTAAATCATATGCCAATATTCTCTTTGGGTTTGGTATATAGCAAATCAAGGTTCTGGGTTTTAATAAAAATTGAGACTTTTATTGAGTTGTATATCTAGATAAATGCTTTATTCATGGTCAAAAATTGAATATACATTAGCATATTATAATTTAACACAATCTTATGCGCAGCATTTTTTCTTATAAATTTAGATTACGTAGCAAATTAGTGTAATAATAAATTTTGTTTAATGTTAACACTAATATCAATATTGATATAATTTCTTATTATAAGTATTACAATAGTTCTATTTTTATCACAAATGCCAAATTTGAATAAAAAAACATGCTGTATAAAAAAATCATTCTAATTATAAAAAAAAAAAAAAAGACCTACAAAAAGTTTAATTCAAATTAAACACCAAAGAGCTTATCATTAACTTCTCTTGAGTCAATGCATTTTGCGTGGTTGTTTGTTCTTGGGTTTCACTTGGGATTTTAACTATTGTATATTCGTTTTCACCAGAAATTGTTGATTCTACTACAGCAATAATTTCTACAGATTCTTGAGATGGAGCACCATCTTTTTCAAAGTCTTGCTAAAAATTATTATAAGTACAATTAGAGATGTAGCTTGCATTATGTAAAACTAGCATACATCTCACAAATCATATGCTTCACATGAGTGCAAAATGGAGTTCAACTTTCCCAGGATCACCACCAAAATACTAATAAAATTTTGAGAAAGTCAGTTTATATAAGCACCTACTAATTCAGGTAATTTTTGTACTCTACCTATTATAAATCTAAAACCTGTAATGTGATTATGTACTGTACCTATCCTAAAGTAAAAATCATATGACTGGTAGGTGTTCAGAAATTATCTAATAACAAATCATAAGCTTGTATAATGAGGAAAATCCAAAACAAATCTTTGTTTTCAAGAAATCTCTTAACTCAATAACTTGCTTAAGAAACTACCTTTCATGCTCTAATAAAAAAAATTCCTTGGACAATTTTACTATAAGCTAGCTCTTTTCTAATTTTAAACCCTAACATAAATGAATTCTAAAGAATTTTGTAAATATTATATATCAAAAAAATTTTGGTGGCAATGCTAAAGAAGATGGAGTTCAGCAAACTATAGATTTTCATAACTAATTGCTAAGATTTTCTTAATTAAAATTTTACTTTGTGTGATATGAGACTATATAATACAATTTGTGCAAAGATGATATCATCATCTTGTGAGGTACATCTCTACGGATCAGTATCACCATCAAAATTTTCAATTTCACATGACAGTGTTTAAAATCTTTAAATTCGTTTAAGTTAGAGTTAGCATTTATAATATGGCTAGGTTTTAGTAGGTAATAGTAAAATCACTCAAGGAATTCTTTTTGTTAAAGCACCAAAAATGATTTCTTATACAAGTTTTTAAGAAATAAGCAATTTTTAAAAAGCGAACATTTTGTTTTGATCTTCTTGATCATATAATGTTATATTAAAACAAAACTCACTATTGGATGATCATCATGTGAAAGTGAAAATTTGATGGCAATACTAGAGTAGTTTCTGACATCACATCACATAATATAACAATTTACAAATTAAAATTAAGTTAAATCTAAATTGCTACTCTAAGTGATGTCAGTTAAATGACTTGTTAATAAAATGACTGCCAGTAAAGTAATTCTTTCAATCTCTACTTACAATATATTTTTCCATTCTTGGTTTTATTCTGATTTCAAAACATGCAATTCCTTTTTAAGCAGAGTTAAGAAGAATGTCACGGACTGCAAGAGTAAATGCATAGTGCACATTTGTAAGATTAAGAACTGATGTTTCATTAAATGCACATTATACAATTACAATAACCTAGTATATTCTATTATCATTCTGTTGAAAAAGTGAATTGAAGCACTCAGATACCTTCAGATTAGCTTTCCACATGACAATATCAGTGATAGAAGGATTATTTTTTAGTGGTGACAACTTTTCCATACCAAATATACGAAATGTTGTCTTTCTAACATTAGATAGTGCTGTGCTTCTGATATTTTTCATTTTTAATAATAGCTATTGATAAAATAAGAAATTTTAGTATTTATCTTAATTTTGCAACAAAAAAATTTACTAAATTAAAATCTAATCTACAGTATAATCTCGATATAATGAACTTCAATATAATGATAACAAAGATTATTTCTAATTTTTTATGTTTAAATTAGCCTTGATATAATGAAACTACTAATAAGTTTTGATATAATGAAGCAAAACCTTCAGCTCCAAAGCTTTGTTATATCGAGGTTATACTGTATACCCAAGAATCACATGATTATTTAATTTTATTAGAACTTTTTAAGCAAAAGCTTTTTGGCGAACCATCTAGTAAATTTATAATGCAGTGTAAGCTCTATAAAGGAGTTGAAAGATTTCTATTTTTTTTATTACGTGATTGAGGGGTATCATATTTATTTTTGTATACAATACTATATATAATTAGTGATAACACTTTTTAATAATAAATATATATTGAACTAAACCATTCACTATGAAAACAGTTATGAAATTGATTAGAGCTAAGGTTAGTCAAAAAATCATTATATTTTTCTTTCAAGTATGTCTTTAGTGTAGCTTTTAAAACATCTTGTGTTGGATAGAGAGTTTTTGGAAAAAGATGTTTTATAACTTCTCCAAAAATAAACTATTAAAAATTAAATCGATATAAGCTTGATATATAGTATGTTTCTATTTTTAATTACCTGAAAAAAATACTTACATCTAACAACTGAGATGATAACTCATTTTCTTGCTTACCTCTTTGTTGTTTGAGGCCATTTTTAATTTTATTAAGATCATCATTATGCTTTAATAGTAGCAGATATATTTGTCTGTTTTGATTAAATAGTCATTCATCAATTTGACAATGATGTTCTAAAAAAATTTTTAATTAATATTACTATAGAAACATTTAACAATACTTAGTAATACTGGTCAAAATTGAAAATTCAATATGTTGAAACTGTCCTAGCATTACCAATCTAAAAAATTTCACTATCTTGTCAAATTATAATTGAGATTAGGTGTAGTATAAAATTAAAACAAAATTAACCCAAACTCTAACACTAACGCTGATAGTGAAATTTTTTTAGGTTGGTAATGCTAGGACAGTTATATGTTGAAATAACATAATTTGAATATCCACAACCTGTATTTGACTTGTCAAATTGCAAGTCAAATACAAGTTGTATGTATTTGAATTATGCTATTTTAACATATTGAAATTTTCAATTTTGGCCAGTGTGATAAATAACTTCAAATGATAGTGTAGTTGAATTATAATAATTGGTCCCACTTTGGGATGTCTTGATTTGGGACACTTGGGATATTTTGATTTGCTGTAGTTTTGGGTAACTAATTGGGCTTTGTATATAGGATCTACTATTTCTTTGTTGGTAGAAGAGAGACTTATGATGCTTGTTACTACTTTTTTTTAAGAATGAAGATCCATGCTGCTTTTCTTTATAGAAACTATTATCATACTTTTCTGGTGGGGAATAATTGCTAGAACTACTAGCTGTTGGGAGAAACTGAAATGAGATCTACTATGATGTTGCTTGGAAGAATGGGACTTAGGGTGAGATTTATGCTTTCTACTATATTTTTTATAAAAATTACTGCTATACTCTTGTGAAAGTAATTACTAGAATTACTAGCATCTTCCTTTTGTTCAGGGAAATCTGAACAGAATATACAGTATACCATTATGATTATAAATATAAATTAAATATGTATTGTAACCAATTTAAAACAATTACTTACTATTACTTTGATTACTCATTTTTTAAAGAAGCCTTTATTAATTAAAAATCAGATACTAAATTCAGGTTTTTAAAAAAACAAAATAAGAAACAAGTGGTTTTGATATTAAAGAATTGGTGAAGTTGAAAATAGTGCACATGCATATATATAAAAGTTCTAATAATGCAATTATGGAATTTTGGGAATGCTAGGAAACCTACATACATATTTCTATTGTCTTCTAATGGTAAAATGTGGGATTCATAAGATCTAAAAAGTTCAATAATCACACTAATTATTTTGAGATTGACCTCAAGCTTATTTTGGACAAAGTCCAAATATAAATAAATAAATGCTATTTGTTCCACTTGTGTGATTAAGGTATTTGTGTAATATCTAATATTGAAAATAAATTATGCATTATTATCATTATTATGTAACCTCTACTATGTAGTTAGAATTAAGAAATTAATTATTTCATCATCCTAATTTTATTTCACAGACATCTTCAATTAAAATTTATTAAGATATTTTATGCAACTGCCAGTTTAACACAATACTGCCTATTTGGTATTGAAAATCTAGTCAGATATAGGTTTAATGATTACTCACTTATTTGTTTATAGGGAAAACAATGATAACATATATTTAGCAATAACGAAAATAGTACTTTTATTAGAGTTTGGAACATAAAACTAATTCAACTGGATTTGTAATATCGATATTAAATTTTATAAATAATATTATGATTACATAGAGTTAATCATTTAGCGTTGCCTTTATTATGACTTGTATCTGCGGGAACTAAGGTTCATATGGAAGGCAACCTATTTTTTGAACTTATAATTTGTAAAATATTTTGGTTCTCTGTGAAAACTAAGTTCATATAGAAAGCAATAAACTAATTTTGGAGTTTGGCCCTCGCAATACTTATGAAACTAAAGTTTACATGAAAATTAATTAAATTTTAACCTATTTTTGAACTTTATGTTCATAATAACTCGTAATTTTTGTTTTCTGTGAGAACTAAAGTCTATAAGGAAAGCAATCAATTTTAGTTTGCTTTTAGGGTTACAATATTTCATGATATATATTATTTTCTATTAGAATTAAAGCTCATCTTGAAAGCATACTCTTGGCTTTATGCCCTTGTGTTCTCATAATAGAATTAAATCACTGCAAAAACTATTATATATAGAAAGTAATCACTTCTAACTTATTTTTAGGTATTATGTTCTCACAACAACCTTTAATATATTATTTCTTCTTATAAAGTGCTAAAATTTCTATAGAAAGTTTATTAAATAACTAATATGTAAAATTTTGAAACATTTAATCATCTGTAATATATTTTATTTTAGATATAGTGTTTTATATTAAATACTTGATAATGGTAAGAAAAAATTAACAGAGCAAACAAAAACTTAAAAATAATTTACAACTAATTTATATTAGAAAACCTTAAGCATTTTATTAAATTGCCTTTTTTTTTTATACAAAATATATTCAATATGCACTAGCAATGCTATCTTTGTAAAAAAGAATTTCTAAACTATATGCTTTGTCACAACACATATCTCAAAAATATCCTAGAATGTCTGAAAATACATCCATGTTGGAATCAACTCCTCAGCAATCGTATATTCTTGAAGATAATATTTGGAACTTGCCAAAAGTTCCTAATAATGATACCATTTGGAATATACCAGAAAATCCTAATGATGATACAATTTGGAATATGCCAAAAGTTCATAATAATGATCTATAGGTAAATAATCAAAATTTTTACTATAGTTTTATAAAATAATGCCTCAGGGTGTTATTTTGAGACAAATTGCTTGAAGAGAGCTAATAATTAACAAAAAATTATGGTTCACATTTGGTTAAATTATTAACTATCTTCAAGCAACATGTTTTAAAATAATGTTCTGAGACGTTATTTCATGACGATATGGTAATGTGAAATGTTAACAGAAATACATCAATGTTTAATCATGTTTTTAAATTTAGAGCCAAGAAATGTTGCAAACAATGGAACCAGATTTTTTCGACACTGAACTTTCTTTGAATCAATCAGATTATTCTAAAGAAACATCTTTTCATTCATCCTATTCTCAGCCTATTGAAAGTGATGAATTAAAATTTGAGGATGTGCCAAATAGTGATGAAGACTCTAAGGGAGTGTCATTTGAAGATGCTTACTATGATTTGCATAATTCGGAAAAAGTACAATGGCCTAATAATGCTTATCGAGAATTTATAGAGATTACTACTAAATATCAGCTTTCAGATAAGACTTCTAATGCTTTTATATGCTTTTTTAATAAATTTTCTAATTTGAAAAAATCACTTTTGCCTTTATCTATACAGGCTGGGAAAGAATTTTTGAACAACACAAATATTTAATATACAACATTTAAGGAAATTTTAATTACAACCTTTCAAGATGTCAAATATACACTTTATTATCAGTCAAAATTTCAGGCTATTAAATCATTATTAGTAGTTGACAGTATTAATCATGATTTGGTATTAAAATATATAGAAAGTAGTAAAATAAAAAATAGCATACAATATCAAATATTTGAAGAACAATATAATTGTGATTAGTGGAAGCAAGAAGAATTAAAACTACTTGCAGGTCAACACCTACTTTCGATAATTCTCTATTCTGATGCTATGACTTTAGATCATATAGGAAAATTTTCTAGACACCCAATATTCCTATCTCTTAGCAATATTCCAAACTTTCAAAGAAATAAGCCAGAATCAAAGACATTAATTGGATATTTACTAATATTAAAAGCCAAAGATTCAAAAAAATCTGACAGTTTAGAGAAGCCAAAGGCTTGTTTTTCAATGATGCCTATCGATTCTTTTAAATTTTATAATTGATGAACCAGAACTTCACTTTGTAGTTTGACAAAATATATAATCATATTTATTCCATGAATTTCAGTAATCTTAGCAGATATGCTTGAGGCTAATATGATTTTGAACATTTATCAGTCATATTCAGCACAAAAACTATGTAATACTTGTCAAGTGCCAAAAGATGATCTGAATAATATAAATCTAAATCCAAATAAAATTTTGCTAAGAAATTATCAAAAGATGAGACAGGCAATCGAGGCAAAACAGGCTAAAGAAAATTCAATTCATAATGAACAAAATATATTCTGGTGAATAAAGTATAAATAAAAATTTTAATATTATTTTTACAAAGTATATAACTAACAATATTCTAATTAATTGGAGATTTTAATATTTATTAAGCAACAGTGCCAGATCAAATGCATGCATTAGATTTTAGTTTGTTTAAGTATATGCTAATTTTTACAAGACAACTTTTAACTGAGCAATATGAAAACAAAACTGTTCAAGCCTTTGAACAACACTTTGCGAAGATTCCTAGGCTTCATAGACTCAAAATAATGAAACATAGATGTGATATTAAACGTATGACTGCTGATAACTTGCAAAATATTATGAAGGTTATTATTTTTGTTTTTGATAACCTTTATAGCACGCACAAAAAAAAAAGGTGGGCATTAGTAATAAACATTTGTGTAAAGTATTTTACAAGTTTCTTAAAATGTACCTAGCTACTCATAAAGACTCTTTTACAAATGAATCTTGTTCCGAACTTCAGATATGATAAACATTAAAGCTTATACATTTCCATATATTTTTAACACTTTTTATAATTTTTACTTAGGATCTCATCATCAATTGGGTAGAAGATTTTGTCAATATTTTCACTCTTTATTTCCGAAGTAATATGTGACTACCAAAACTCCATACATGATGCTATCATGTAATACCTGCAATAAAGGAATATGGCTCAATAAATAGTTGTTCAACTGAAACTTATAAAACTTTGCATAAATATTATATAAAGAATCCTTATCATATGACTAATAAAAAAAATTTTATGAAACAGATTGTTAAAATGGTAATTATTTACTAAATTAAATCAGTTTTAGTTGCTTATTCTCAAGAGTTAACAATAATCACATAATTTAAATTAAACGACAAAAATTATTGAAGAAGAAAACAATCAGTAAATATCAAAAAACAGAAGGATATAAAAACCTCTTATGAAAATTTAACTTATTAGGGATCGATGACTTCATTAAAAATAATAGTGAGGAATTACATCATCTTCAAATTGATGAACTCAATTTATTAATAAGTGGCCTTGATGAATTTTGTAGAGAATATTTTGGGAATAGATCAACTTTTTCAAGCAATGACCTAATTGAACTATACTCTTTCATTTCTGTCAAAAGCACAGACTTTATACATATTACAAAAAGCTTCTATGGAGAACCAATGTTTTCAAACATGTCAGTAAGTGGTAGAGAAGAAGAACATGAAATAATTTGGTATGGTCAGGTAATAATAAATTTTAATGTATATTATACTGATATATTAAATAAGACAAACTTATCTAATTAATTAAAATTGGTTTAAAATAAGGCTTTATTACTTTTCAAGTACTACAAAATCAGAAAGGAACTGATTAACCTCATTCTAGTTCATTGGTATGATACATTTGAAGAAGAAGAATTATGGGGATATTTAAGAGTAAAATTAATTGATCATTATAGTTGTATACTAGTAGAAAGTATAAATAAAATAGTTCATTTAGTTCCAAGATTTGGTAAAATGAATGAATATCTAATAAACAACTGTATTTTTTAATGATCTACATATAATTTTGGTATATTGTACAAACAAATGTTACACAATTAAATCATTCACTATATAGATAGCAAGTGTTATGTTATTTTTTATTTTTTTGGATCAAGCAGATCTAGACTTATTAAGATTATACAAATATATATATATATAGGCTAGAAGAATCCAGCATGTAGGATAGATTTTCCAATCATGTAATCTTTCGACCTTTGACCAATCCCAGAAATTTGATTCGGAATGTTGATCACAAAATTCTTAATTATTTTTTTTTCTTTCACTCTTATGCTGTATGTATGTATTAGTTTTTTCTCTATTACAATTCTAGTTATATCTTTAAAACTTAAAAGATTACTAGTTTCTTTTTAAACTTAAAACAATCTTTTTGGTCCTTCATTTTATATTTTATTCGTAAACATGGTTCAGTCACAGCAAAACACTTTTTGGCAAAAAGAGTGAAGCTTGATTTGTGAACTAGTAAAACTTGCTATGCAAATAAAGTTTGCTTTTTCATATTTAAAATTATTGTTAAAGGCAAGCTTACTACAAACCATTTTTACTAGCTTGCAACTTAGGTTTCACTAATCTCTTTACTGTTACTTTCACTTTTTTGTAAAAATTTTTTTTTTATTGAGAAACTTATATGATATAATCCATTATTATTGACCTATCCAATAAAAAAAATTAGTTAATTGAAGACTAAATAGCATTAGATATATCAGTAAGGCTTATTCATTTTAAATCATATTAAGACAAATAAAAATAACTAACTAAATTTTAAATAAAACTAGATTTAAGTAGTTCAGATACAATTTACCAACTGTTTATTTAATTTACAGTAATTTTTAATCAAATTATTTATTAAAGAAAAACAATTTAACCATATTTGGTTTTAGATTATCTTCTGATCTACTGAACATCCTTAATTCAAGTTATTGTTATAATTAAACAGTTTGTTTTTTTAAAAAAACTCCCAATTTACACTAGCTAACTTATTTTATTTTTGATTTAGAATGGATTTGTATGATAATTTTTTTGTATTTGTTATGACAAAAATAATGTTCAGGGGGTTGATCCATGCCAAGTTGGATCACACTTTCTTTTATTTTGTTCTATTTCAATATTTTTAGCATATTGAATAACTTATCTATATTGTTAACTACCTGAGTAACATGGTTTAAGTTATTTGCTAAAAGTTCTTGTTCTAGATGTGTAGCTATACATTTTATTGCAGCCATCTTTTGTTCACAGGTCTGGCACATTTCAGGATCAAAAGGTTCATCTTGGTCCATTTCAACAAACTGCTATCCTGGGAAATCAGAGAAGATTAAATATTCGCTTATGAAATTGTGGACTGCTGAATATTGAAATCTTTCTGTGTAAGTTTTTCATTTATATTCCAAATTAAAAAAGGATAATCTTCTTGGTGTTTAAAATTTTTATGTAGCAATCGAATACCTTGAGGGTCAAGCAACACTGCATTATTAACTGCATGTTGCACTAAATGCTTACAAATAAGAAAACGAGAGTAAAGAAATAAGGGACAACTACATATCCAGCATTCAGGATTAATAAAGTAGCAAGTATCATCAGCATCAGAAATTTGGTTAGTAGTAAATTGGTTTCAATCTTTTTTAAAATCATTGAACCATGATGATGTTATTTGCTCCTCACAAATTTGATGATAATAAATGAGTTGGTCAGGAATAAGACATGTACAAATAATCTATACAACATAATCTAACTGTGATCGGTTGAATCTATGAAGATAGCAGTGCTTCATGACCCTTTAATGCGATTCTATTATCATATTAACTTGCTCAGAGGTATAGTACTTTGCATTAACCAGGCCCAGAGTGTTCACCTTGTAATTTTATACCAAGCACACCATAAATATGCCCAAAGATGTATAAGGTTATTTTTAAAACAGAAACTATATATCTCATGGACAGCACTATTATAAATTTCTTTAGGCGTTAAAAATTGACCAACAGCATTTATAGAGATTTTTGAATGGATGTTAAAGTGGTTTTCAATAATACTAATAACTTCATCATGCAGTTCTGGTAGACATACAATATAATAGTCAGATTCATAGTGATTTAAATCAGGCTTGAATGAAGGGTCAATAAAATCTAATTCAGCGATAGCTTCATCAGGTTGGTATTGGGTTTGTTTGATTTTATTATGACTTTTGAGTTTTTCTTTTATAGCTTTTTTTATATACCACAGACAAAGCTGTACACTAATATTGGGCCATGCTTCTCTTGCAGCATTAATCTCAGCAAAATCCTTATCAGTAAAAAAATACTGTGGCTGCAATCCTTTACTATTAAGGAAACAAAAAAAACCAATACAGAGAACCTTCCCTAAATGCACCCCTCATAAATGCATGGACTATGTATATCCTCTCTAAATGCACACTAATGTTTAGTCCCAAGCATATAGAACTCTTAATAAAATACCTTCTATAAATGCACACCCTCTCTAAATGCACATTTTTGAAAATTTTGACTATGGTCCTAAGGGGGGTGCACTTAGGGAGGGTTCTTTGTAAATGCTTTGGTGCGTAATTCTACTTGATTATTGTCTGATGCATTTGTGGTATTTAGAAATAAATAGACTATTGGAAACCCAACACCATTAGTATTGCTAATAATTCCATAAAGCTCAAACTTCCCCTTAGTGGTTTTGTAGATTGCATCACAGTAGATACACTATACTGATAACAGTTTATTTAGTAAAGAAGTTATTAATCCAATTGCAGTAACTAAATCATCTTTTTGCTTATAACAAAGCTTACTATTGTTACAAGAATTTTTTAAAAAGTGACACGCTAAAATGTCTGGATCTTCATCTGATTTAAAAAAACATTGATTAAAAAGAGACCACTAGTAATTAATTTGCTTTGAAGTAATTTGTGAGGCATTGAATTTTTGACAAAGGTGTGTTCACACTTGTACAGGATCTATATAGAGGTTTAGCATGATTTCACACTTTATTTCTTCTGAAGTTGTAATGTCTACAAGCCTTTCATACTGAATGTCATATTTAAGCTTTATAATTACTTCTCTTGCAGCTATATCGACATTAATGATCAACTTGCCATAATAGGCAAATCTGGTTATTCTTTTATGATTCAATTCTTTAAATTCACACTTTAGTTCATAGAATTGAGAACATGAAAGGTAGAATGCACCAATACTGGGATGACGTACTGATATATTAGATCCAGTTGTGAACCTACAATATAAGCAACATAATGTAATTAGAAATACAAAATTTTAATAACATTATTAAGAAATAAAAAGTTGCATTTATAGAAGCTAAGTATTATATTTGAGATTTATTTAGAAAGGTTTGATTATAACTAATTTTCTATCTAAGTTTTAATAGTTTAATCTAAAGATGCTTACATCCAATTGTATTTGTCTTCTTCTTCAATCTTATCTACTATCAATTTTACTAAAAGTCTAATTTTATGATTAACTTTAGCCAATATATCATCATTAATTTTGACACATAAGTTGAAGTAAAATTTTTCATCTTGTTCAAGGCTTGAAACTTTATTAGAAATATGTTCAATAATATCAGTTAAGGTAATTGTCTCTATTTCATTTTCTAATTGGTTTTCTATTTGATTATTCGTGCTTTCTAATTAGTTATCAATAAGTAAAGCATTTCTTTTTGCTCTTTTATTGGACTTTGTGGTTAAACAAGCTGTGCAAGTTTTGTAAGGTTTATTTTTGTATATAAAGGCTTCCAGAGACAATAAGTGGAAACATGAAGTGCATATTTTTTTGCTGTCCATATTTATTATTGTTAGAGCAAACAAAAAAATTTAAAATTTATTATTATTTCTTTGAGAATTAATTAAAGGGAAGGGAATTCTATATTTTTAACCCAAAGGTAAATTATTTGTAATTCGCTTCTTTTATACCTTTTAGGCACAATCTAACAAAAAGCTGTCAATATAATTTATTTGACCAATAACTAATTTACTAATTTTGAGGCTTAGAGCAGTATAATGAAAGTATTTTTTATTTTATTTTCCTTTACTACAATTTTTTTAAATTTTTATTTTATTTTTTTTTTATTTGTAAAACTGAATCATTATTTCTAACATTTATACACACTAATACAGCCTTATACCACCAAGTTGATTTAATATTATTTTAATTCATGATCGTGGCTTTAATTACTTCTTCATTTTCAATTAAATTAATACTTTAAGCATATTAATATTAAAGCCATTTATAGCCTTATTAGAACTTAACCAATTTTGGCTTTATTTCATTTTTGGCTTTCATGGTTTTATTTATTTATTTATTTTTTAATATTATTTCAATTCTCGATTGTGGCTTTAATTATTTTTTCATTTTTGATTAAATTAATACCTCTAAGTACATTAATATTAAAGCCATTCATAGCCTTATTAGAACCTAACCAATTTTAGCTTTATTTCATTGTTGGCTTTTATGGTTTTATTTATTTATTTATTTTTAATATTATTTCAATTCTCAATTGTGGCTTTAATTATTTGTTCATTTTTGATAAAATTAATACCTCTAAGCACATTAATATTTAAGCTACTCATAGTCTTATTAGAGTCTAACCAATTTTAGTTTTATTTCATTTTTGGCTTTTACGGTTTATTTATTTATTATTTTTTAATATTATTTCAATTCTTGATCATGGCTTTAATTACTTTTTCATTTTTGATTAAATTACACCTCTAAGCACATTAATATTAAAGCCATTCAGAGGTGTGGTGACTTAGTAAAGTGGATAAGTTGTCAACCCCCAAGTGGTAAGTTGGGAGTTCAAAACCTACTAACAGTAAAAATTTGAAAAACTACCTATGTTACATAGGTGTATACGGGGATCTGTGCAATGCTAGAGTTATAAAGAAGAATGCAAATTGGCATTGGGCAATGCAAACACAAGATAAGTCCTTGAAACTGGTAATAAGGTAATGGCTATCTATCGATCAGTTGGAATTAGTACCTGTAACATGGTCATATCAGATAACTGGCAGGTCATAGGGCATCTGTGGCCATGTAAATTCGTAAACTATGATAACCAAAGCCCACTTGAAAAGACTCGTGTAGAGAGGTAACACAGATCTTTGACAGTACTACTATAAAGGCTAGACCTAGGAAACAGATACCAATGTGGAGGAAATCGGACATGCAAAAACCTTGGTGAGGGGTACCACCAACCAGGCTGCTGGAAGACTCAAACCAGAGAAAAAGGACCTTGGGGGGCAGACTCTGGAGTACCAGGGACAGATCACAGTCCTACCAAGCTATTTGGATTAGGAGTTTGAGGTCAGAAACAGAGGTATACTAAAGTACTAGGGATATGCTGTGAAATTAGTGCTAGAGTCTGAATAAACTCTGCAAGAGTGAGCCTTGTTAGCAAAGATTAAATATGGGTAGTTAGTTAGCAAGAGGGCCTTCTGGAGCTCAATAGTCAGGTAACATACTCTGAAATATGTAATGGCCTGACAGACATATAGACAGGGAGGTCAAGGTTAGATTAGATGGCATCTAATTAGGTGTATGGGAGCTTGTGCTGCTATCTGCTAGTGTAGTATAGGGGTAACCTTGTACAAGTTATGTAATTATAATTGAATTTACAATAAAGGCAGTAGCTGCCATAACTAAAAGGCCTTAGCATAAGAAAAAAATAAAAAAATAAAAAAATAAAAAAATAAATATTAAAGCCATTCATAGTATTATTAGAGCCTAGCTTTACTTTATTTTTGGCTTTCATGGTTTTATTTATTTATTTATTCTTTAATATTATTTCAATTCTTGAATGTGGCTTTAATTATTTTTTTTTCATTTTCGACTAAATTACACATTAATATTAAAGCTATTCATGGTCTAACCAATTTTAGCTTTATTTTATTTTTGGCTTTCACGGTTTATTTATTTATTTATTTATTTTATTTTATTTTTAATTACATTTTTATTACTTCTTATATTAACATATAAAGAACATAAGTTTATTATTCCTAATAATGTAATTATTAATATGTTTGAAGATGTATTAATTAACACAGCCTTGACTAAGATTAACTAATTTTAGTTTTATTTATTTTCGATTGTGGCTTTTAATTACTTTCTTATTCTCAATTATGGCATTAATTAAATTTTTTTTTAGATTAGCATTTTACAATTCATGTTTGTCATATTAATTAGCACAGCCTTTCAGACCCAACCGACTTTAGCTTTATTACATCCTCGATTATGGCTTTAATTACTTACTTTTTTAGATTAGTACCTTTGGTCACTTCAAATATCAGGTCATGTTATCAATAATGTTTTTATTCAATTGGGATCAAAATACAATATAAGACTATTATAGTCAATATGTATTTTGGCATTCACACTGCATGCATAACTTATTTTTATCACTGTCTTTATAGTTAAGATTCAGGTTATTAATCTGTTTTGCACAGACACTTTATCAAACCCATCTTCGCTGATGGTTCAAGGTTAGTTTACTTTAACAGATTTCAAATACCACTCAATGTCTTTTTCCATTAAACTTGAGAAGGAAATTGTGTGCCATGCTAACAATAATTGAGTATAAATTGAGAATCAGCTTATAATTTTTTAATATTTTAATTCTTTAATGCATTTATGTTATCATATAGCCGTGAAATAATATGTAAGAGTGTAATTTTGAATTTTAGCCTAAATTACACTTAATTTGGGTTGAAATTCGAAATAACACTCTAGCACATTATTTCGTGACTATATGGTAACTGCTTTTAAATTATTTGAGAATTGCTTTTTCTTGATTACAGCTCATCTTTCTGCTTTTTGACCTTATTACTCAGCCAAATTAGAAACCAATTTTTGGTTGTTTCGAGTTTTAAATGAAAAACATAATAAAGTTTCAAAATTTTAATATACATGGACAATTTAAGTTTATAGATATTATTTATAATTATATAAGTTCTACAATAATTTTATTTTTGTGCCAATTTAATCTAGACTGTTAGTTTAATGTTCAATTTATTTTTAGTTTAAATGGCAACTCAAATTTATTGTATAATACACACTAGTGAAGATTGATTCTAATTAAAGTTGGTGAAATGTTTGATTTCACTTGATTTCAAAAGTTTATATAAATTTACCACATAAATTTATTTATTTTCTTATCAAATTTTTTCTATAGCAAAAATTTAATTGCGAATTCTTGTATAGTTGCTGTATTTGTTAATAAAGAAAAAAAGCTATATAACTTTTGTGTAGTGAAGCTTGATTGTAGTTTTATTTTAAATAGGTTTAATTTTAAAAAAATTTGAATACTTGAAATTATTATTTTAATCGTTGCTTGAACTTCACGCTATATATTTGTATTATGGTCATGATCAAGAATTTTTGAGCTGGGTCTTAGGCCAGATATCACATGATCGGAAAATCTATCCTACATTCTGGTTCTGTTATATGGGCTAGGTGCTGAGAAAAGTATAAAATTAACAAAAAAATTTTTATGTTGTAAATTTTATAATAAATTATAAGAAAATGCAAATTTTAAGAAGCTATATTACAAAATTTTATTAACATAACTACTTTTGAGTTTTAAGTAAAAAATGATCAGAATCTTATTTTAAATTGATTTATGTAAAAAACAGCTTTTAAAAAAATTGTTAATTTCGTACCTTTTCTCAGCATCTAGCCCATATCTATGTCAATTATATGATATATAGATTAGACAATTAAAGATTTTTACTTTATCATTATATATGAAATTAAGTTACTGTTAACCTTGGATATTATCTAAATTTTGAATATTTTATATATCAAAAACGGATACTTTAAGGTAATTATAACATTAAAAATAAATTGTAGTAATTTTTTAAAGTATAATCAGGTTATTTTTATAATAAATTTCAGAAATTGCATACTATCTATTGATGATTTAAGGGTAGAGTATATGATTTTTAAATTATATATAAAACTTTTGGTAAATCTTTATTTAATTAAAAATAGAAAAATATTTTCTTAAGTAAACAGCTTTTAAATATTAATTAAAAATTGTAGAATATGT
>CAJVQA010001747.1:0-24225 GCA_910591915.1 Cetraspora pellucida
GATTTGACTGGCGACGACATATTTATTAAACAAATATTTAGAATCTAGTTAGGTTAAGCAACCATATTACAATATATATAAAAATATAAATATATATATATATATAAATCAAAACCTATTAAGTTTGACTTTAGTTAACCATTTGGCTAAATTTAGTTAACTAAAAATCTTATCAAACTCAAACATGTTTATAAACTTTCAGACTGAACTCAAACTGAACTAAATACAATAAAAAAAATCAAATCCAAACCTGAACCTGAACATAGTTTCAATCTTGTTCAGGTTTAGATTTGGTTCAATTTTTGGACCAAACTCAAACTTGATAGAAGTTTGGTTTAGTTTAGTTCAGTAAAAGCACTACTTGTTTATAAAATATATTTTAAATCATATTTGCTATTACATTTGCAAATTGTTGTCTTGATTTCATATTTAAAAGTTGCTATAACTAGTTCTGTGTTTCTTTTAAAATTAGGTTTTTGATTAGTACCTTTTTTATTTTTACTTTTTTTGCTTCTGTTTTTTCAAAAAGCACAATATATAACATATATAGAGGAATTTAGCTTTTTTTTCTTCTTTTAGTTCTTTTTAGACTATTATGATAGTCACTTTTTGAATTCTTTTTTATAAGTTTTTTTGTTTTTTTACATATTGCCAAAAGTGTTTGTGTTTCTTTAACTTTATTTTGACATACTTGATATTCTATTGTTGTATACATATCTGATCTTCTTCTGTTAAGTTCTTCTAAAATCAGAAGTTTATTTATTACATATTTTATAAATGCACTTTTTTTGGCACTAATTCTTCTTATTGTACAATGCACCTCTTTAGTTATCTTTAGTCTTTTTCAAAAATATATCTAATTATAAATTGTAACTTCTAATTCTAGTTCTAAGTCTTTAATTGTTCTTGTTTTTTTCTACTTTACTTCTAATCTTGCATTTTATTATTAATTTATATAGCAATCTTGCTAGTATGTTAGTTTATTTGTTTTCTACTTTAAGCAGTATTCTATTTCTTTACAACTAACCTTTTTGATCTGAACTATCTTTTTACTTCTTGTTTCTTTCTTTACTAGACTATTAGTTTTGTTATTCTATCTATCTTTACTATGACTTTTTACTTTAACTAATTCTAATTGAATGTTTTTTGTTATAATAAGGTTTTTAATTTTTATTATCCATATTGCATTCTTCTTTTTAAGAATCTTATTTATATTTGCTTGTTTTAAACTTCTACTAATATTTCTTATTGCAGCATTACTATCTGTATATATTTCTAATTATTTTTTCTTTAGTATCATTAAAATTACTGCCTATATTGTTGCTAGCTCAGCTATTGTTGATGTTTGCTATTCTTCTAGACCTAATGCTATTTTCTCTTCTGGCTATTCTTGTGTTTCATTCATTTGAACCCATCTTATACTTATTTAATTTTCAGTTATTTATATCTTCTTTAATTTTTATGTTTGCTGTATTATCTGTATATATTTATATTTATTTTTGTTTCTTGTTATATTTCTTCTTAAAACTTTTATTATTTCTTGCTTGATGTTCTCATTTAGCTTTTGCTGTTTAGTAATTTTTATTTTTAACTCCTCTATTATTTTAATCTCTTTAAGTTTTTGCTCTTTATTTTCTGGTCTATTCATCTTTACTGTTTCTGCTATTTGATCTATTGCTATATTAATTTTCTTACTACTACTCTTTATTAACACTTTAGGAATTATGTTAATTTTGTTGTTTACTCTAATTTACTGTTGGCAGCTATTTTCTATTTGTTCTTTTACTCTTGAACAACCTTCACATTTATTTATTCTGACTGCTAATTCATCTTTTTTGCTTTGCATTTGCTAGTGTTCTATTAGTATTTTTTTTTCTTTTTTTTTAATTATCTTTTCTAACTGCTTATGATTTTGTATGTCATATACTATCTATTCTTTTCTTCTTTTATTCTCTAATATACTTTTCTATTTAATTTGCATTGTCTGTATATTTTATCTGTTTGTCCTGAAGCATCTTTTGACTTCTTTGCTTTCTGGTTTACTAGGTACCTTTAGTTCAATTATTTTAAACCACTTTGCTTTTTTTTCCTTGTTTGATAAATTTTAGAAGTTTTTTAGCTGTTGCTATATAATTAAACTTTCTTCTTTTATATCAAGTAACTGGTTTAGATATACTAAATCTTGTTCATTTACTTTAGTTCTACTTCTCTTTCATAGACCAGTATTTACAAATTCATTTATTTTGATACTATATCTAAATATTGTTTATAAGTTGCTTTTTGTTTTTATATTTATTTTTAATTTTTTTGTTTTTAAAATTGTTAGACAGACCAAGTTATTTCACCAACTGTCTATGTTTTCTGGTATCTTTTTTACTTTTTATATATCTTCTGTTAGATTCACTCTTTGGCAACCTTATGTTATTATTAGTTTTGTTAGCTATTCTAGACTGTCTTGTTTATTTAATTTTACTAATAGTCTATCTATTTGTTTAATTAGTATTTTTTGTTATAGCATTTTGCAGCTTCTAAGATTTTTATACTTCATTATACAGTTTTCTAATATTCTTTATAGGTTACTCTTCTGTTTTATCAAACTTATTATTAGTTGATGTATTTCATTTAAGTTTTTCTTTGATATCTTCATTAGCTATAATATGTAATTGTTTCAGTATTATTATTATATTGTTTATGTATGCAATTTGACTTATTGTCATTTTTTTGTATTTAAGATCTCTTATTGTTTGGCTTATTATTTTTTTTACTTTTTTCTTTACTAGTGCTTCATACATTTTGCTGTTTAACCATATTTTTAATGATTGAACTATTTTGTTTCTTCTAAAATAAACATTGTGTTTTTTTTAATTTTTTCTATAATATTTAGTATTTTTTAATTCAATAAAAGCAAGTTGTTTAATAAAAGTTATCTTTATATAGTACAAGATTAGAATTTTAACTTTATTAATTAAATGTCTTTTTTATAAATACAAACATATTATGTTTATAATTATAATAAAACTAATTTTAAATAGAATAAAATATATAATTAATTCTTTATACTCAATAATCTTTATATCAAACTAACTTTTTAGGCTTAATGAAGATTTAATTACCAGAGAAAAAGCATACATAAATATATTATATTATAACATCTAAATTAGTAATTTGAAGAATCCTATCAGGTTTGAGTAGCAACTAGTAAGAAATGAAGAAGAAGATATTAGAAAAATTGAGTATCAGAGTTTGAATGAACTTTACAAGAGTAATAGCAGTTTAATAAATAATTCTGATCACAAGTATTGATTTTAACTATAGTGTCAAACCAGGTTAATAGTAAAAAAAAAACACAATTCACTCTGATAGATTTATTTCAAAAATAAAAATAATTTAAGGATTATAGTTCTATGATTGAAAATAAAAGAATTTGAGTTTATGATTTAATAAAATTAATACCAAATTCAGATTAGAGAGTTTAAATAAAACATTTAAACAAAAATATTAGATATAGCAACTGGTAGAAAACCTTTAGATGAACTTCTTAAATAAGTAATATAAAAAAGTTATACATGTAATCAGTTGTGCACTTGTCTGATAATTTAATATAAATATGTTTATATAAACATATATTTGATATAAGTATTAATAAAAAGTTAAGACCAAAAGGATTATCTTAATACTGAAAAAAAAATATATATATATAAAAAATAAAATTACTAACAGTTTGTATTTTTTTAAAAAAAAACTATATCTCAAAAAAACTTTTTAGTAAATATGTTTGTTTATATAAACAAAAAAAATTAAACAAATAAAATAAAATACTATTGTTATAGATGAAAGCTTTCTTAATTTTCACACTATAATAATAACACAGTATAAAGAATTCCTTACAGATATATGCAATGTTCATGAGGGAAATATAACTTCTGTTAGATATTATCAAGAAACTATATCTTTCTTTGAGGCAGTTTGGAAAAGATAATGCAATACTAATAACTTTACTTTATTTTATTAAAAGGAAATAAATCTTGCTTGTAGGAATTATTCTAGAGAAATAGTATCAATACAGTTTATAGTCAAAAACCATTTATTAAAATAATAACAAGAAGGACTATCCTTAGGTTTCTGTTTTTAAAGAATCTCAAGATGTGTTTACAATATTAAAGAAAAAAAAAGTGTTTGTTGCTTAATTGTACTTGAGAAATTTAGCAGAGTTTATATAATTTTGAACTAAGCAGCTAAGTGACTAAGCAACTAAGCAATTAAGCAATTAAGTAACTAAGCATTAAGTGTGACTAAGCAACTAAGTGACTAAACAACTAGTTGATTACTAAGCAACTGAAAGGTTTTAACAACAATGACTAATGATTACTAAGCAACTAATTACTAAGTACTAAGCAATTAAGCAACTAAGTGATAAGTGACTAGGTGACTAAGCAACTAAGCAATTACTAATTGATCAGAAAGTTCTAGTAACTACTAATAATAATAATAATACAATAATGAAATAACTAATATTAAATAACAATAATAATATAACAATAAAATAATAATAATAATAAAATAATAATAATTTGTTCTATAACATTTCTGGCTTCTTTAAAAATTTACTTTATAAATTTTATTTTTAATCAATTTAATAAGTTTGGTATACTTATTATCTAGCAACTTGATAATATATATTGCAATCATATACTTCAACTATAGAGTTATTTCTCTTAATTATAATTTAAGAACTTCATATATTCTGAAAGCACTTTTTTAAATATCTTTTGCTTTTCTTGTCACTTGAGCATTCTGGATAATGTTTTTAATTTCTGAAGATTGTTGGAATTTAAGATTATTTGTCCTAGATAATAGTAAACTTTAATTTTCTTATTGAGGTTATGTCAAGTATGTCTAGAAGTGGATAAAAACTTTAAGATTTAATTAACTTGTTTTTTCCATATTCTTCTGAAAAAAAAATTGGTTATACTTTGAGTTGTTGGTACTAGTGTCTGTTTTAAATCATTTATTATTTAAGTTAGATGGTTAGTATTATTACTTTCTAACTTTGTAGATACTTCATTAAGTAGAGTTTCAATTAGAGAAGGTTGTATCTCTTCTAATTGTAGAAATTCATAGATATTGAATTCTATAGAAGCTTCTATTATGGGGTTTAAATTAATAACTTTTTCTGGTTCTTTATTACTTTAAAGAATAATATTTTGAGTTAATATATCTTAGTAATTTTGAGATGCAACCTAGTAAAGTGGTCAGGTTGTTAATCCCTAAATGGCAGGTCTAGAGTTCAAATCTTATAGATGACAAATTTTGAAAAATAAGGTCTGTGTTATGGTAACTGTCTCTGTCGATCAGTTGGATTAGTGTATCTGTAACCTTTGTTGCACCATCTCGAATGAAAGCTCAGGTCATTTATGCAAAGTGTTATATTGCACCTATATAGAAGAATGTTAATAACTGGTATTGCATAAGACTTTGGTGCAAACCCACAATAAGACTACTGGGCACAGAAAGCAAAGAAACTGAAGAGTCAGAAACTCACTTGAAAATCCTAAGTAAAGAGGTAATATGGACTTTTGATGATACTACTGAACCATTAGAAGGCCTCAAAAAAGAATTACTAAGACCTCAGATAGATTGAATAACAACATGTATAGAGGAGCACATACCAACCAGGCTGTTAGGTTTGCCAAACAGGCCATCTGAATTGGTAGTTTGTGAAGTCTTGTGAGTCTTGTAGGTCCAGAAGTAGGAAGTAGAAGTTAGAAAAGGAAGGTATCAGAGTTCTTGTAAACTTTACAAGGGTATAGCAGTTTAATGATTAGCTCTGACTGCAAGTGATGGTCTAGGCCAGAGTGGTACTAGGTTAGCTGTAAGTATAGGATACAGAAGGCTCTGGTAGGCTTAGTATAAAGTTAAATATAACTTAGTAACCATGATATATTTGTAGCAATAGCTGCGTTAATAGAGTAAAGATGGATACAGAAACTAGAGTGTTTAAATAGAGAACCCATAGGCAGGTTTTAGATATGGCAACTAGTGTAGAACCTTCAGGCAGACTACTTAAAATAGACAATAACTAAAGTTGTATGAGTGGCTAGTTGTATACTCTTTCTATGATTGTCTCTGTAGCTGTTGTATACAATTGTTATATGCTAACTGATTATCAATAAACTTCTGTGTCACAATTACTTACTTTAATATTAAAAAAAAAAAAAAATTTTGAGATGTAAGGTCCTATTTTTAGATTTGGAGAAAGTTATTTAAAGTGATTACTGTTTCTGATTGTAGTTTTAAGAATTCCATTTTTAGAAAAATTTGTATGATTCAAGAATATTTATATAAATTTTCAAGTATTACAATCTTCAAATAAATTGTAATATTAAAAAATTTGTGTAATATTATTGTCTTTTTCTTTAGTTTTAGAAATTTCTTCTAGAAATTTCAGTTATATGATAAGAACAAAAGGTTTTTATGTTTGTTTTTCATAATATTTAGCAAAATGATCACTATTATAATACTTTTGTAATGTTTTTTCTTTGTTATTATAAAGTTTGTAGGCACTATTGTTAAATTTTTTTTGAATAATAAAAGGTCTGATTCTTTTATCTTTGAATTTAGCTGATCAAGAATGTTCTATATCCTTTCTAATTATTTATACTTTGTTACCTATTTCAAATATTTTATAATAAATTTTAACATCAAAGTATCCTTTCTATTTTTGTTATAATTCATTGGTCTTTTCTTTTGCATTGTTCTGCAATTCAGATAGCTTGTCGATAAGCTCAAATGCTTGATGCAATATGCTATCTTGTAAGTTGTATTCTGTTTATTTATAGAGTTTAACAGATAATAAAGCCTCAATTAGAAGAACAGCTTGTTATTCATATACAAGCTAAAAAGAGATATATTCAGTTGTAGCATGCTTCTTTGTTTAATAAGCAAGCAGTATAGCAGGTATATGTAAGTCCAGGTTATCATCTTATTTACTTTAATGAATAATTCATATAAGGTTCAATTAAGATGTTTACTTATTTCATTTGTTTGTGAGTAGTATGATGAAGAGAACTTATGTTTGATAAGAAACTTTTCATATAGAATGCAAACAGTTTTACTAATGAAATTTTTTTTTTAATCAGAGAAAATAATCTTTGTTGTTCTATGTTGACAAATAATTTCTTTAAAAATAAACTGAGCTAATGTATTTGCTCTAGCATCAAATATAGTATAAACTTCTAACTATCTTGTTAAATAGTTATTAGCAACAATAATATATTAATTATTTTGTCTAGTAATTGGCAAGAGTTCTACAAAAAGGTGACAAAATTTTTTTCACATCTAAGAACTTAACTTATAATTTAAAAACTTATTAATTAATTTATGTTCTTGATGCTTTTATATTAATTCTTATTTTTTGATAATTATAGCATATCATTTTTAGATCATATACTTGTATAATTAGTAAGTTATTTGATTTTATTTTTAGGATTTGAATAGATAATATAAGTTTTTATGTTTTTTTATAAATATTTCAATAACTATTAGTTCAAATTTAATAAAATTTTAATATGTTATAGAAGAAGTTATTTTTTATAAAATTATATAAATTTTACTTAATTTTTATTATTAGTTAATAAAAAAATTAATAAAAACAAAAATTTTATATTTAAACTTTAAGATTAATTTTCTCAATGATTTTTAATCTAAAATAAATAATTATTTTTTTGTTTAATAGATACATATTTTCTTTATAAAATAAAAAAAAATTATTAAAATTTAACTATTAGTTACAGAGATAATTCAAATAATCTATTATAATATATCAATTTTTATTAGTTATTATATATCTTAATTATCTTGGCAACTAATGCTAGACTTTGTATTTTTTTTTTTTTTTTTATAAAGAAGCTATAACACTTTAAAACAAAAAAAAAATTATTCAATTCCAATTACTAGAAGCTTAGGTAATTAAGATCAAAGTTTGTTATAAAATTTGTATTGTTACATTATGATTTTATTAGTAATTTTTATGATAATTATGTAACATAGTCATTAAAGCATGTTAACCTGCTAGCATATATTTTTTAACCTTATATATAATCTTTAATTAACTATTTTTTTTCTTTATCTAATTAGACTTATCTAATTCCATTAACTAATTTTAATAATATTTATTCAATTATGTATTACAATAGTACTATTAATCTAATGTTGTTATTACTTAAGAGTGCTTATATAAATATTAGTCTAATTTACTCCAATAACTTATAAGATATAAATAATTAATAAGCAATATCACTTATAGTAATAACAAGATTAATTTAAATAATTAGATCAAAATCAGGTTATTTAATTATATATATTAGTATAATAATACCTGATGCAATGTCACAAAACCTAATGCAACTATAAGTTTTGTCAAGTTTCATTAATAACAAAACTTAATGAAACTTATAGTTGTGTTAGGTTTGTATCACTGCATTAGGCATTACTATATCAATGTAATCATCAAGCCAGAAAAGTATTATATACTGAAATATAAGTAATATGCATGTATATAGTATAATATAAAATAAGTCAATAAGTTAATAAAATTTTTTTTTTTGGTATTAAGATAAGGCCTTGCTTATATCTTTATTAATAATTTTAGTTGTATATATTAATATACTATATATTAAAGATATACTAAGATTGTAAAATACAATATAAAAATTACATGCAAGAATTAAAGCTCAGACAACTTTATTTGTAACCTAAATCGACTATAGTAGTCAAGGCTTATCTAGATTTATAATATTAGAATATGATTGTAAAATGTGCTATAATTAATCCAGAGTGTTGATCATATATTGATTTTTCTAATAGCCTGTCCAATCAGTAGACAGATATTAAGATATAAGTGTAATTGGTCTGCTATTCTATATAAATATGAATATGTATAGTTTGTATGTGATTTTTTATGATATCTAATTTGTTGTATTTGTTGTAAGATATTGTAATTGTTAAAAGTTTAAAAAGATATAATATTATTATTTTTTTTCAGTTAGAAAAGTTAATACAATAAGATTTTCATATTTGATTATAGATTTGATTATTAATATTAAGAAGTGTTTGAATAATAGTTTGTGAGACTATTTTAGTAGATATGTTGTAATTATGAATTGTTTCGATTAGGGCTTTGGGTATAAAACTTTTAAGAGTAAGGTCAAAATAAAAAAAGTTTGCTTAAAATAGTATTTGGTCAAATAAGGGATGGTTTTAAATTTTGTGAATAAGTTCATGTAGCTGACTAGTAAATAAATTAAGATCTGCTTTAGATAGAATATACTAAACTGATAAGTTAATAATGTTTGTAATAAGAAAAAAGTTAGAGCATATTAGCCAATATGAATGGAGGTTAGGAAGATTACATCAAAAGCAGTTAAAATTTATAAAAATAGCTGAATAGATATTATGAAAAAAAAAGTGTGTTGATAGTTCATTGAATAGAGCTTTAACTTTAAAGGCTTTTGATTAATTTAGCTTAAAGCTAGTAAAATTTAATGAAGGTTTTTAGTTATAATTAAGATATAACTATGTAGATTTTTAGTCTATATAATGATTAATATGGCCTTATTTATTGTTTCTTTTTTGTGATGACCACATTGCTAATATGTAGGCTTTGCAGATATTTTTGATAAAATGTCTGATAAGAAGCTTGACAGAATTTTGTTTCTATTGTAAAATATGAAAAGAATTGTAAATATTTGTGTATTGAAAGATAAAAGGCAAAGAAAAATTGTGTTGTTTTGCTAAAGAATTAGCCATATTATTAAAAGTATTGTCTGTGTAAGCCTAAACTTTGTAAAAGTTAATGTTTAAGTTAAAGAATTTAATAATATTAAGAAAAGTATGCTATAAAGGTCATGCATTAAATTTAAAAAGTTTGTTAGAATTGTTAAGTTGAGTAGAAAGTTTGTAAAACTTTAAGATAACTGATTGTAAGTCAGTATAGATTTGAAGTGTTGCATTGCAAGATACAGTTGAGATTGCTAATAAGATAAAAAAGAGCTCTGCCTTATAAGCTAATAGTCAGTGGTGAATTTTAGCTAAAAATTTATGAAGCATTTGGTTGTTATTGTTAACTTGAACCCATCAATGCCCATTAAGCTTTGTTTGGTTCCAATATTAGTTACAGATTCATTTGTATAAAAAATAAATTCCTTATAAGATAAATTGTTTTGGAAAATTTCTTTAAGTTTGTTTGAATAGTCATTGGGTTTAAAGATTTTTGTAATAGTTGAATTTGATATATTGATAGTAGGATGGTTATGAGGAATTTGTAAAGAATGTTTAATTGCTATTGAATAAATAAAATCCAGATAATTAGTGTTAAATTTGAGTTTGGAGGTTTTTCTTTCTAAAAAGCTAGTACAAATAGTTGCTAAAATGTTAATTGTACATTTTTGGTTAATTCTATTTGAGTTAAGGTAATATTTAGTATATGGTATGCAATTTAATTCTGAAAGAAGATAGTAGTAATTGTGTTCTAAATCAATATTAGTATTCTAATGTAATATGGAAAACTGATTTGTGTTTGGAAGATATTTGTAAATTTTGCCAATAATAATCTTATTATTATTAGTATTTTAAGTAAGTAGCCAAGGTTTGAGTTTTTTTTTGATTGGTAAAGTGTTATATGCAAAGATATTAACTCTGAGAAGTTAAAAGTAAAGAAGAATTAAGCAATGTATTCTATCAGATAGAATTGTGTCTTTTAGGTAGATGAACCAAGAAGGTTGCCTTCCTTTCATTAGATAATAAAGTCTTGGTAAAAGGTGATGCTATTGGAATAGTGTGCTATTGTTTGCAGTACATAATTTTTCTAAGTAGAGTATATTGTTTTTGTGAAGTTGTTTTCTAAAAGTATGATATTTGGGATGTTAACTAAATATTGGTTCTAATAATTAGTAGCTATCATGAACAGTGTTAGGCCACAAAACATTAGAATTTGCTAAAATTGAAATACCAAAATGTTGTAAGAGTTGTATAATTTTAAAATTAAGTATAGTTTATTAGATCTATTTATAAGTGGTTAGCTATGCTAAAAAATATTAGTAGCAGACCAGAGGTTGTTTTGAAGTTGCTGTAATCTAATTTTAGTAGAAATGCCAAGAATCTTTGAGTTGTTAATTCTTTGTTAAAATCAAAATATATAATGTTGTAGTTGGATATTCCAAATATTATATACATTATATATTATTATTCTATATCTACTTTTTTTAAGATAGTAGGTAACTAGAGTGACCTTAGACAGTAAACACTTTTTGTAACCTTACTTATTACTGTATTATAACTAAGTCAGAAGGCATTTTATTTTAGAAAACTTAACAAAAAAAATTTAAGGCAATTTGCAATTACAAAAGAGACTATAATTAAAAGTATATAAGAATACTAATAACTGTTTAATTTGGGTAGTATAAAGTAATAGTTCATTAGTGAAAAAGTATGAAAACTCGATGTTGAACTTGGGGTTCACATTTGTTGCTTTTATACTTTTTGGCTACATAATGGATATAACAGCCTATATCTTTTATATATACCAGATATTTTACAATTACTATTAATAAAATAAATAAGATATATTTGATATATAAAATAAATAAAATAAATAAACTAAATAATATATATAAACTAAATATAATATAAAATATATATGCTCCAAAATGCATAAATGTTATATATGTTATATGTATGATATTTTATGCAATAATCATTCAACCAATCAAATTACAGCTTTCTTATTAATTTGGTTATTGAATTTGATCTTGTGATCCTGTGATCAGAAATGGATGATCTATACCTCGTTAGAACCATCTCAATGAGCTGATTCAAATAGTAGTGGTTTCATCAGATTCTGTTTAGTGCTTCAAGTGTTATGATCATTTTTGTAGGTTAACATTCTTCTAAACTTATTTTCAAATTCTATAAGAACTTTGATAAAAATATCTTTGTTAAGACACTATCAACCTAAACTAAATTGATTTTAATGATGGATTTAAAATACAATATCTTGAAAGTCTAAGATCCAATTGATTGTAAAGTGTTCAAGTTCCAAAATATTTGTAAAACTAAGTATAGTAATATGAAAATATATACTCTATTCTTAATAATCTCAAAAGTTGTATTTTTTTTCTTTTATCATGCATAGTACTTATTAAACTCACCAGTACTAAGCTATAGTTATGACTTACAGATATTTCAAATAAACATAGTTTTTTATCATGCACAGTACTTATTAGTCCTGTCAGTATTAGGCTATATATATATCTTATAGATATTTTATATTTTTTTTTAGCATGCTTAACAATTATTTACATGCCATTGTTAGACCTAATTACAAAACTTATTGCTATCTCAAATTTTAGTATTTTTTAATAGGGTCGAATATTTACTTTTAGTTATTTTTGCTTAGAAATAACAAACTAAAAATGTTCTAAAAATTCTAATTATCAAAAGTGTATAGAGCTCCAGCCTTACTCAATATAGTCCTAGATATCTATTAATTCTAGGTCCAATAGAAAACTAAACTATAAAAAAAAAATAAGTATGCTATATATATATGAACTAATAAAGTATCAATATCTAACTTATAAATATAGTATTCTAATATAATAAAAATAAATATAATTGTTTAAATAAGAAAAATATAAAAAAAATTCTGTTTTTAGTATTTCAACCAAGAGTCTTACAAGACTCAGATCCTAGCAGAAAGCTCACCCTAGCCAGTCTCAAACGTATAACCTATACAGTCTGATAATATGCCTTATACTGTTAATCTATACTGAAAACATTACTAAATTTCAATTTTGTATCCTTTTTAGAGATCATTAGAATACTTTAAGTGTCTAATAAGATTCTAAGATTCTATGTAATTTGCAATTATGCAACTTACAAATTTTTACTATTCTAAATTTGTTAAGTCAATTTCTAATTGATTTCTAATTTTGGCAAATTATTTTCTTATTAATGTCTAATTTTGTTTCATTGTTGTTTATTAAAAATTGTAATCTTTTTGTCACTTCTCTTTTTTTTTTGTAAAATTTTCAACAACTTCAACAACATCAACAACAACAATAATAATAATAATAATAACAATAATAATGCCTCACCAAAGTCTTTCTGGAAATGTTCATTATGCTCACCAAAATGGCAACAATGCCTTGTTTGAGGCCTTGAAAGTTGTCCAAGTTGAGAACAGATAGTGAATATTATCTTTAAAATTTTCTTGTTTTTGCTTCTTTTTTTTTTTTTTTTTTGTTATTTAGTAAAACTTGGATACAGTTTGAATCAGTTGGTAGCATCATTAAAAAGAAGGATACAAAGTTTGAAGACAGAATTAGAAGAGTTAAAAGCAAATGTGGTTGCAAGGGTTCAGGACAGTTGAATGTTAGAGCAGTGGTATACTCGGTTGTTAGAAGAAAGAAATTGGTTAAAGGCTTGGTTGGCAAATGATAAGGAGGAGTTGAGAAGATTGAGGACTAAAAAAAGAAGAAGGGAAGGGAATAATAATAATAGAGATAGAATGTTAGGTATTGGTTTCTAATTTGTTATGTATATGTATATATATTTTTTTTCTTTTTTTCTTTTTTTTTGTTTTTATCTGTTTTTTATCTTTTTTTTTTTGTTGTTTTCATCTATATTTTTTTTTTATAATAAAATATAAATATAATGTTAAAGAAAAATATATAAAATAGTTTGAAAAAAATATAAAATAAAGATTTCCAATAATATTTTCACATTTCATATGATTTGTTTTAGAACTTCAATGTTTGATAAATATCTTCTATAATTCTGATTTTTTTGTTGACTTTCTAATAGAATAATATATTTGTAGTCCAAAAATCCAAAATATTAGTTATACTACTACAAACTAATGCTGTTATCGTAAACCTTATCAGGCAGAGTTAACATGTCCATCAGCTGGATTTGAATATATAATCATGCAACAGTCATACACTTGCCTTATCCATTTTACTATAATAGTATATTATGCTAAATTTGTTTATCATACAGTTTTTAAAGATCAACTGTTGTTGAGTAATTGTTCAATAGTATTTCAAAGTTATATGTGATTTGTAAATAAGGTTTAGTGTAATATAAGGAGTAAATATAAAAGATTTATAAATATAAAAAAAATTAATTAAAGAAAAGAAAGAGAAAATGAAATATTGAACAAAGAACTTTAAAAAGAAAGTATCCAGAGAAGAAGTAAGAAGAAGAAGGTAAAAATATAAAAGAAATAATAATAATAAGAAATAATAATAATAATTCTAAATAATAATAAGAAATAATAATAATATTATAATAAGGATGAAAGAAATAGGAATAGGATATAATAATATTCAATAATTTGTATGAAATAATCTCTTTATAATATTAATAAGATTATTTTATAGGAAAGATGAATGGATTAAGCATTTAGAGAAAAAAAATAATAAGTTGAAGCATAAGGTAAAGATTGCAGAGAATAGTCAGAATGAAAGAAGAAAAATGTATCAAGAAGGTGAAATGAAACATGAAGAGGTAATTGAAACTTTGTTGAAAAAAGAGAAAAAAGAAGATGTGGATTTGTTTATTAGTAAGAAGAATGGAAAATGGAGAAAGAAGTATAAGGAATTATATAAGTGGATTAAAGAGATAGAGCAGTTTAATCAGGAGGTAAGTAGGATATTTTTTAATTGTAAATAGATAGAGTATTTAAGATCAAAGTATTGAGATGTTCAAAATAAAAAAATGAAGTTAGTAGTTAAGAGAGATAAATTGAAGAATAAGATTAAGATAAAAGAGTTGAAATAGAATAAAGAAAAAAGAAAATTAGAAAATAAAAAATTGAGTTTAAAAGGTGAAATCAAGAGAGAAGAGTTAAAATAGAATAAAGAAAAACAAGAATAGGAAAGAGAAAAGAAGAGTTTGAAGGATGGGTTTGATACAGTGGTAGAAAATTTAAGTTTTTAAAAGAGAAAAATGCAAGAACAATTAATATACATTAAAAATAAAAATTCTTTTTCAGTTTATTTATATTATTATAAAGAATATATTTTTTTTATAGAATGAATATGGGTAAAGAGATTAGAGAAATGATAGAAGAAGGAATAGAAAATGAAGAGAATAATGAAAATATTTTGAATAGTTCATTAACAATAATAGATTCAGATGAAGGAGAAAGGTAATTAAAATATAATAATAATAATATATAATTATATAATAATAATTTATAATTAAATAGAAATGAAAAGGATAACTTTAATGATAAAATAGAGTGGATAAATTGTAATGTTTTAGATTTAAATAATTATAAGAATAAGGATAAGGATAAGAGAAAAGAGAAGATGATAGTGATAGAAAAAAATGAAGAAGAGGTTGGTTCAGATGAGGAATGGGAGGATTGGAGATGATTTGAGTTGGATGATAGAGTTGAAGAAAGTAGTCAAAGTCAAAAAAGAATATAAATTTTTTTGTTTTAATAAAGAGATATAAAAATAAATATAATATAAATAATGTTTAAAAGTCATCTCTTTTAGTATCTCAGAACATAATAGAATCTAAAAGAAATGAGTATTCTATAGGTAATATAATCTAATTCAGATTATAACAATTTTCAAAGTTTTCTGTTTATATAACATAGTAAATTGTTTTAAAATTGTCTTTAAAATTGGTTTGAAAATTAGTTTGATACTAAGTAATCATATTTTAAACTCTTAAGTAATGTTGTAGAGTAGAGTCCAATAATTTTAATAGTCATTGAAATATTAAAATTCATCTAATAGATAATTTTTTATGTTGATTTTAAGAAATACAAACCATTTTTTTTCTTTTATTAATCTTTCTTTAAAGTCTCTTTTTATAGAAGTAAAAAAAAGACCATTATTTGATTTATAAATCAGAATGACATTTCTTACTAAGATAAATTTAGTAGAAAAGATGTAGAATTCTTTAAAGAAGTTGTCTTTAAACTTTTAGATCGATTGCAGCAATATTTATTGACTTTTTCTAGTCAAAACTATTTTCTAAAACCTCTTTTAGGTTCACTATATTTTTTTCTCAGAATTACTAATTTTTTACCAAGCATAGTACTTATTAATCATACTAGTACCAGGCTAGATTCATAACTTACAGATATCTTAAATATAGTAATTTAAACTAATTTAAAAGACTATAACTAAAAATAAAGAATAAGACTACAAATACTTCTAGACAACTATTTATTCTAGGGTCTTAAAGAAAAATTATTCAATATATATCCAATAACTATATATAATATCTATAAAATTTTTTTTTATTATAAATTTTGTAGTTTAAAGACTTCAAGCTATGCTATCAGTCTAAGGTCAAATTTAACAAGAACAATATTTTGTAATAAATTCTTTAAAATATAAATTTTTACATTTTTCTAATTTCTTCAAGATTTGTTTAACTAATCTATCTTGGATAAGCTTCTTTTTAATATTTATCAGCTTCATAAAATCTCTGTTTAAATCTTTCAAAGATGTAGACAAATTTGGATATAAGAAAAATTGAATATCAGAAAGAATCTATAAAATTTTATTTAGTTTATATTTGTTAATTCTGAGTTGTAAAAGTTTTTGAACTTGGTTCAATCTAGTTTGAATAAGATCATTTATAGTATAGATAAATGACCTTTGGTTTTTAGTAGTAAAAATATAGATAGTTTCTTCATCTGATGTATAAAAAGTATCAATTCTATAAATATCAGATTCTTCATCACAATTATATTCAATAACTTGTCTAGAGATAATTGTTGTTTTTCAAATATTTCTCATAGATCCTGAGTGCTATCCATATCTTCAGTATTATTATTTTGTAAAGATATAAGTTGTAAAACTTCTTATTCAGTTAACAAATTTTCTTCTATAGTTAAAATATCAGGTACAGGTTGTTGATTATTTTGATCAAAATTTAAATTAGTCCAAGGATTATAATAGAGATCTAAGTTTTCATTAATATTATCTATTATAAATATTATATATGGATATAGTAAACTAAAAGTGATAAAATATATTATATATTTATAACAATATAAAAATAATATATAATAATGATGAAAATGAATTTTTGGATCAAAATTTAAAATTTGGATAATAGTCAAAATTTTACTAAGTCAACAGAGTTTGTGTATTAAGAGAATATTGTTCAAGAGCTTTGTAAAGTTCTAAAAATAGTAAGATCTCATCAATCAGATGTTTGGATAGTAAAATATTGCTGTCATGATCTTATATCATGTAATCAACAAGAAAAAAAAATAATATGCAAAGAATTTGCAAGAGATGTTTAAAAAAGACTGTTAGTATAATTACAGATTCCAGTGATGTTTTCATCCTAAGATAAGCTTAGTAGAAAATATGCGGAATCCTTCAAAGAGTATATATGTAAAATTTCAGTTTAAACAGATCAAAATTAATTGACTTTGCTTAATGACAAATATTCTATAAAACTAAAGTTTCTTTTTTGTTTTCTAATTTTTAGATAAAAAAGAGTAGGTGATCTCATAGTCACCACCAATTTGTTATCCTATATCTACTTCTTTTAAGATAGTAGATAACTAGAGCAACCTTAAATAGTGAACACTTTTTGTAATCTTACTTGTTACTATGTTATAACTAAGTTAGAAGGCGTTTTATTTTAGAAAACTTAACAAAAAAGATTTAAGACAATTTGCAATTATGAAAGAGGCTATAATTAAAAGTATATGAGGATACTAATAACTGTTTAATTTGAGTAATATAAAGTAATAGTTCATTAGTGAAAGAGTATAAAGACTCGATGTTGAACTTGGGGTTCACATCTGCCACTTTTATACTTTTTGGCTATATAGTGGATGTAACAGCCTATATCTTTTACATATATAAGATATTTTACAATTATTATTAATAAAATAAATAAGATATGTTTAATATATAAAATATATAAACTAAATATAATATGAAATATACAGTATATACTCCAAAATGCATAAATGTTATATATGTTATAGTATAATATTTCGCGCAGTAATCATTCAAACAATCAGATTATAGCTTTCTTATTAATTTGGTTATTGAATTTGATCTTGTGATCTTGTGATCAGAAATGAATGATCTATATCTTGTTAAAACCATCTCAGTGAACTAATTCGAATAGTGGTGGTTTCATCAGATTCTGTTTAGTGCTTCAAGAGTTATAATCATTTTTGTAAGTTAACAATATATAAAGGTTTAGCATAGTACTGTTAAGACTAATATAAGAGAATTTAGCTTTGTATTTAATCATAATAAGATATTTAAATAAGAGTTTGTCACAGGTAGAATGTTTAAGAATGATATTGTATAGTCTGTATTCGATAGTAGGAATAATTACAATATTGGTAATATATATAGCTTGTTTGTCTGTGATTTTTTGGTGTCTATAATGTTAATAAGTTGGATTGCTTCATCATAAATTAGTTGGTTTGGTTTGGTATATGAATTATTAAGAGTAAATCAACATCCTAGAAATTTGAATGGTTGGTTAGCAGGAATTAGTATAAGTAATAAGTTAAAAAAGTAAATAAGAAATGTAGATAGTATATTCAAGATAAGAATTAATTTAGTTAAATTAATTTGAATATTAGCCATATAATAGAAGAAAGTAGCAATAACAATAATTAATTGTAATTCTTCTTTAGATTTGGCTATCCAAAGTGTATTATTCATATATACTAGTACAGATACAGAGGTTTAAAGTTGTTAAGACTTTGGTTGAAGCAGATTAGTATTCTATCTTGTAGCCAAAATGTATCCTGAAAAGTCTGAAGCTATTTTGGTTATAAGAGGAACATAGTAAATTCTTTAGAATAGTGAAGTAATAGTTTTTTTTTGTCAATACCATTTTTGATATTGTAGGAATTAGTAAGGTCTAAATTTGTAATAATCCAATTGTGTTGATTAGTAAGCAAATTAGTAAGAATGTTAATAAGATTAGATAACATTTGTAAGTATGCTAAAGATTTAGTAAAAAGTATAAGGTCTACAGAATCATAGGCTTTACTCATATCCTAAGATAAAAGCCAAAGTTGTTTTGAGTTAAAGAAGCTTCTTCAATAACATTGTTAAGTATATGTATAGAAATAGCTGTGCTGTTATCAGATAAAGTTATATAGTTAAAAGATGATAAAATTTTATGATAAGTAAAGATATAATTAAGTTGATTAGTAAAAAGGTTTGTGTAAAGTTTTTTAATATGTTCAAGTAAACTAATAAGTCTGATGTTGGTTAAATTGTCATCAAAGATAGATTTTTTTTTTTTTTTTTTGTTAAAGTTCTTATCTTGAAAGTTGCAATGTTTTTATTCAAGTATATTAGGACACAGCATGCCACCAGGAGCTTACCTTATATTGGAGGAACAACTAGCTATATGTGCACTTTTGGTGCCTAATTTAAGTAGTCTACTTACACATTACTATATAAGTTCTATACTAGTTGCCATACTTGCAAGCCAACTAGGAGTCTTGCCTATTTAAACCCTCTGCATATGCAGTCCTTCTTGTATCATAAGAACATCTCAAGGTGCCACCCATCTAAGTTCCTGATGCTTATCAGTATTCTTAAGACTACTTTATCCTTAATAGGAAACTTACTAGAGCCTTTATGTCCTACACATATAGACCTAGTTTTATGCAACATGCTATAGTTACCTAACATTTGCAGTCACTGGGGTTACCTGTTTAACTGCTACTTTACACTATTTTTACTCTTGTAAAGTTTACTAGAACTCCAGTATCCATCTTTCTGGCATCTTTTCTACCATCTCCTACTAGTCGCAACTTAGAACCATCAGTCTCAGTCCAGACTACCAATTCAGATGGCCTAGTATGGTATACTTCTGTATTCTTTTCTTTTGGTGAACCTGGTAGCCTGGTTGGTTATGTGCTCCTCTACACATATTTGCCGTCTGGTTTTAATTTTCAGTTTCTATAAAGGTGTTTTATGGGCTTTAATCAGTCTGATGGTACTGTTGAAAGTTCATGCTCCTCTTTACTCAAGAATTTCCAAGTGGGTTTCTGTCACTTTGGTTCCTTAGTCTTCTATGCCTGGTGGTCTTATCATGGGTTTGCACCGAAGTCTTATGCAACACCAGTAAATATTTCTCTATATATATGTAACATTACACTTCACATAGATGCCTGAGCTTCCAATGTCAGGGGGACCCGACTTGGTGTATCTAGGTAACAACCACATGAGGCCAACCAATCGACAGGAGACAGTTACTATAACGCAGATATAATTTCCAAATTTCATCGTAAGTGAGATTTGAATCTTAGACCTGCCACTTGGAGAATAACAACCCAACCACTACACTAGGATCACCATTCTTAGATAGATTTTTTAAAAATAAGAAAAATGCTTTCTTTTTTTTATTAATTTGAAATTTGACCAAATGTAAGACAGCAGTTAAAAAAGGCTGTAATTGTATTAAAGAATGTTTTTTCAGCATATTTGAGCATCTTATAGCTAATGCCTGATAGTCTACATGCTTTATTATTAGAAAGTTGATTAATAACTTCAAAAACTTCTATAAAAGAGAATTTCTTGAGTGATAGTTGATACTATGTAAAATCAATATTAAATTTAGGTTAGTATTCTTGTTGTCACATTGTGTTAAATAATTGTGATTAGATGTTTCAAGAAGCTATTTAATTATTAAAATATTGTTGAATATGCTGTTTAATAAGTGATAGTTTAGTGATAACATTATTAGGTTCTTTAATATTGTCAAACTTAACAGAATCTTTGTGTCAATTAAGTATATTATTAATTATTGATGTTGGACTATTTTGAAGTTTAGTGCACCTTTTAGCTATGTTATCATTAATTTGTTTTTTTATATTTTTAATATTTTCTAAGTTTCTAGCATGGTAAAGTGTTTTTCATTCAGTGTTAGTTGCTGATATCCAGTCAGATAAAAGATTAGAATTCTAAGGCAGTTCAGATATATTAAGATATAAAGAGAGTTGAGTTGATAAATGTCTAGATTGTGAAGTACAAACACAAAAATGTGGTTCTGAGTTAAAGCTTTGACTTGTCTAATGATATTGCCTAGTTTTTTAAGTCCTAAGTATAATTTTGATGCCTTGAAAAAAAAGATGTGTTGGAAGTTATGAACAGTAAATTTTTTATTTAGAATATATTGAAGAGTAGCTGAAATAATACTAGTTTGAATTTTGTATCAAGAGGCTTCAAGTGATTCTATAGTATTAGTTATAAAAGAGACATTGTTGTTTTTAAAATTAGATATAACTTGGTTAGAGAAGCTTTGCCAGAGGTCTTGGTTTATTTGTTTATAAACAAATATTTTACACTTAGTTTTAGTTACTGATCATTGTTTATCAGTAATCATATAAAGAAATTTTCAAGATGATATAAGTATATTATAATCACTAAGTGTACTTTGGTTGGCATCATCTGTGTAATAAGAAGTTAGATATTGGATAATAGAATGATTGGCCCAAATATAGTCGATTCAATTGTTATATTTGATATTATGCCAGGTAGGAAACAAGAATTATGTATGTTTTGCTAAATCATACATGTTATTATGTTAAAGAAAATGAATTAGTTTGAGTTTAATAGATGATGATTGTAAGTTGTTAGAGACATTAAAGTCATCTATGACAATTGGTTGTATATTATTTATGTTTGCTTCTTGAATTCATTGTATAATGTTGTTCTGAATAAGAAGTCTAAGTTAAAAATTATCATAAGAAAAATAAACTGATATAATGCAAAATTTAAAGTCATATTTAAAAAAGAGATCAATTGCAATAGCATATTCAGAGAAGTTAAGTGTTTTGTAAACATGTAGTTTAAGATGCTTTTGGATCATGATAGCTGTTCCCACTTTATAACTATCAGTACATGACCAATAATAGCTAAAGTGTTGAGATCTTAAGAATTTATTATATGCATTGTTTTGTGAGATTTTGGTTTTTGTAATGTTAGCAATATTAATATTATAAGATAGACAGTAGTTTTCTTATGTTTGTTGTTTTAAGTTATCATTATATTCTTGTGTATTATGTGTGCATATTGACAAGTAAAGTGGTTTATATAAAATAGGTGTGAGTTTCAGTTATTGGTGCTTAAAAAGCATATTGAGTATAATTATTGAACTGGAAGCTAGAAGATGTAACTATATAATTAGAATTGAAGATAAATAATAGATTAGTAGATAAGAATGCTAAAGATAAGTCATCAAGAAACAGTTAATCAAGTGAAGATATATAAGTATAGAATAAATTGCTATTTGGTGTTGTTAGCAAAAGTAAATGCTTGTAAAGTTCATATTAAAAAGATTAAATGAAATAATGTTCATGAAGAATAGGATCTAAGAGGTTAGTATATATATGTACATCAGCAAATTTATAGATGTGAAATATTTTAAAATATTTTGCATAACACAATAATTTTGAAATATTGTGAAATAAATTTCGAAATTTTTGCTAAATACAAAATATTTTGAAATATTTCGAAATATATTTCAAAATTATTGTGTTATACAAAAGATTTCGAAATATTTCACATCTATAATCTATATTATAGCAATTTGTTTTTTTTTAATTTCAATTTTTTGATTTTTTTTCGAATTTTTTTTTGTTTACTATTTTTTTTCAAATTTTTTATTTACAATTTTTTTTACTTTTTTGTATTTATTAGCCAGCTCAATTTTTTGATTTTTTTTTTTTTTTATAGTCTTATGCTTCACTGGAAAGGCTAAGATCAAGATTTAACCTAAAACTAATATAAAGATAAGTACTAGTTCACTTTTTTTTTGTTTTTTTGTTTTTTTTTTGTCATTACTAATTATTGTTTCTTTTTCTTTAGGTTTTGTGCTTTGCTAGAAAAAGTTAATGGAGGCTGAAATCAGGATCTTAAACCAGGATAAGTACTATTTTTCTATTTTTGTTTTTTTTGTTTTTTTTTGTTTTACTAATTCTTTTTCTTTTTTTTTAGATCTTGTGCTTTGCTGGAAAGGGTTAATAAAGGCCAGAATTAGGATCTTGAACCAGAATAAGTAACCTTTTCTTTTTTTTTTTTTTTTTGTTTTTTTTTTTTGTTTTTTATTTTTTTTTGTTGTTACTAATTCTTTTTCTTTTTCTTTAGGTCTTGTGCTTTGCCAGAAAGGGTTAATAAAGGCTAGAATCGGGATCTTGAACCAGGATAAGTTACCTTTTTTTTTTTTGTTTTTTTTTTGTTTTTTTTTGTTTTTCAATTTTTTTTTGTTATTACTAATTTTCATTTTTTTTTCTTTAAGTCTTGTGCTTTATCAGAAGGGTTTAATAAGGCCAGAATCAGAATTTTAAACCAGGATAAGTATCATTTCCCTTTTTATTTTTGTTTTTTTTTTTTTTTTTTGCTTTTTAATTTTTTTTTTCTTGTTACTAATTCTTTTTTCTTTTTCTTTAGGTCTTATACTTTGCTGAAAATGGTTAATAGAGGCTGAAATCAGATTTTAAACCTGAAATTGGTACAAAGATAAGTACAAGTTCACTTTTTTTTTGTTTTTTTTTGTTTTTTTGTCTTTTACTAATTCTTGCTTTCTTTTTCTTTAGGTCTTGTGCTTTACCAAAAAGGGTTAATAGGGGCTAAGATCAGGATCTTAAACCTGAAACTGGTATAAAGATAAGTATCAGTTTGCTTTTTTTTGTTTTTTTCATATTTTTTTATATTGTTACTAATTCTTGCTTTCTTTTTCTTTAGGTTTTGTGCTTCACCAAAAAGAGTTAATAGAGACCAGGATTGGAATCTTGAACTTGGAACTGGTATAAAATAAGTACCAGTTCACTTTTTTTTTGTTTTTTTTGTATTGTTAGTAGGTTTTGTACTTCATCAGGAAGGTTTAATAGAAACCAAAATATATAGTATAGTTTTTTTTATTATATAATTATTATGTAATTATTATTTAATAAAAATTTAATAAAAAATTATATTTAATAAATAATAATTAAAAATTAAATCACAAAATTCTTATATCCTCTTGGACATTTCCTCATGTCCTTACAGGCAAAAACAGATATTCAACTAGAACTAAACGAAGGACCTTTAACTACAAAGCAATGAACAAAGAGCAATGGGAAATCTTTGCTGACCAAGTTTCTCTCAACCTTACTACAAACAAAACTCCTCTCTCTATCCAAACCTCTGAATCCCT
>CAJVQA010001748.1:0-24224 GCA_910591915.1 Cetraspora pellucida
CCTAAGGATAGCCCTTCTTGTTATTACTTTAATAAACGGCTTTTGACTATAAACTGTATTGATACTCCCTCTCTAGGATAATTCCTACAGGCAAGGTTTATTTTCTCTTAGTGAAATAAAGTAAAGTTACAAGTATTGCATTACTTTTCCTGAACTGCCTTAGAAAAGGGTATAGTTTCTTGACAATGTCTAACAGAAGCTATACTTCCCTCTTGGACACCGCATATATCCGTAAGGGATTCTCTGTGTCGTGTCGTCATTATAGTGTAAAAATTAAGAAGGCTTTCACCTATAACACCAGTAATAGGTAAAAAAATTGTTGTTGCAAAAGAAAAGTTTAGTTTTATCAGAGATTTTTATTTCAGTAATACTGGCAATTGATATGTTGTTATTAAGACAGTAATCTTGCCAGGCTTCTCTTTTTGTTAGATCATTAAAACCTCTAATATTGTGTATAGCAATAGTTAGATTAAGATGATAAAAACTTGAGTTAGGAGAGTATAAAGTAGAGTTATAATCAATAGGAGTTGGGTAATGGTCATTAGAGAAAGGATCGGATAAAATAAGAGTAGAGCTAGGGGGGTTGGATCTGAGGGGAAGTTTATAGAATAATGAAAGAAGATGTAGAGCAATAATAATATAATCTAACAGAAGAGTATTATTAGGAAGGTATATGTGGGTTTTATTGTAAGATAAATTAACAGAGAATATGATACTAAATACAGTTTTGTTATTATTATGTTTGTTAATATATTAGATTAAGGTCTTGATGGTTTGACCATGAGGGAGAAGTGGTAAGTTGTAATAAAGAAGGAATTTGTTAAAACATGTGTGAAGATCATAAAAGATTAAAAATGTTGTAAATAATCTTTCAAAATTGTCTTCTACTGGGTCGATCACCATATGCTCAGCTCTTACAGCTGTGCAAAATACCATAGTCTGTCCTGTACATTGGGTTTGACCATCATTAACATGGCCTTCCACATAAATAGGCTTGTCCACCTGCCTACTTATTTCATTTTTCTTATTAACTACAGTGATTGTTTCTTTTAATAAGGTAGTAGCTGCTTCAATGTTAGTTGTAAAAAACAAAGAATTTAAAAAGGAGATTGTAGGAAGAGAGAGTCAAAGATGGAGACTGGTTGGAAGTCAAGATTGAATTTTTTTGCTAAAAATTTCTCAGCTGCAGAATAGGTGGTATCATTGAAATATTTAACAATTTGTAAGTAGGTAGATTTTTGATTTTTGATAATATCAAAATAGGTAATAATTTGGGTAAGGAATTTAGTATCAATAATGTTTTTTGTTAATAAGTTAATTGCCTCTTTTTTGGAAAGAGACTGTATGTTGTGATTTTCTGCTGCAGTTTGGTAATATAATAAAAGATAGTAGTAGAAGTAGTAATTGTGATGTTTAGGATTAGTTTTAACTTTGTTTTGTTCACAAACAAAGTTTTTAGCTTGATCAGCCAACTTGTTCAGAGTTTTGATAGGAATAAGTTGGTCAAGTGATGCAGCATGTTCTTTGTTTTTATGAAATAGTGTAGTGTTAAAAGTAGGATAAATCCATGTTTCATCCTCTTTAGGTGAGAATGATAAGCAAGATTTGGTAAATATGTCATTGAAAAGTTTAGTGCTATTATGAAATTTTTTGTTATTGAGATATTGACATGATTTGTTGACACAAGTAAGACAATAGAAATTTGCAACATAAGATGCTTCTTCACATCACTCATAAAGTGAATTAGGTTTTTGAAATATGTAGAATTTAGAAAGATGTTTGAAGAGTTGGAGAATAAAGTGCTGATGGAATTGAATTTGAAAAGAAATTATAACTTTTTCTTTGTTGATAGTAGAAGAAAATTGTTGACTGTAAGGAGGGTAATAGGTTTCAAACCAAGAATTGAGTAATCAAGAGAGTTCTTTAGAGAAGGAATGCAGAATCTTTTGAGAAACAGTGTTTTTGGGACATTGAAAAAGAGCTTGATATTAAATCTAGCATCTGATTGAATGGTAAGTTATTTTTGGTCAAGATCAGTAGTTTGAATAAAAGATTTAATTTTGAATCTTTTAGGTCTAAGCTTTAAATCTTTAGCAAATTTTTGGTAATCAATTGATTTATAATTATTAGATAGGAAAAGATAGAGTCGTGCAAGATTAAGGCAAAGTTGAAGACAATTGTAAGCAGTATATGGGGGAATAATAACTGGTAAGGCAAAGATTTCAAGATAATTGAGTTTTGTGAAAAGGTCAGTGGTGAATTTAAGCAATAAGTTTTTAAGAGTTGATTCAAGTAAATTGAATAGAATAATAGTACTTTTGTCAATATTAGGGTTGCTACTATAGATAAGATTAGTTAAGAATTCTGGTTATTGTCTAGTCATGATGCGAATAATGTAATAGAATAAGACCTTGAATACAGGTTGAGTAGAGGTAACTGGTTTAATTTCTTTATCAGAATAAAAGTCATAGAGAAATTTTTTAAGAAAAGTAAAGAGTTGAAGAAAAATGTAGTTTGTAATTTTTTGTTAAGTTGCATTTCTTCAGTAATTGGAAAATTTGCAAAACAGTCATATGTAGAATTGAATTTTGGTTTGGCCACACTAGAGTAGGTTTGAAGAGGAGGTTTATTTGGAGTACTGTCAGGTTGATTAGTATTACTAGAGTTGTTAAGATTTAAGTTAGAGTTGTCAATAATGTTAGTAATAGAAGGTTGGTTAGAAATATGATTAGTATGAATAATTGTAGCGAAGAAAGAGTTGATATGATCAGAAATAATAGAAAAAGTTTGGTTAGAAAAATTGGTGTTGTGATTAGTGGTTTGATTAGATTTCATTAAGATATTTTAAAAAGTTTGGGTAAGATTTTTCTTGGTTTGAGATGAACTAGCTTCATGCTGAGATGAGGCAGTCATATAGGTAAGATGATAGACTTCATTGTTTTTAGTAATATATTTTTCGATAGGATAGTGGTGCTCATTTCTCTTGGTACAACTAATTGGAACAGAGTATTTTGGATAGGTATGATAATGTACATCAGGTGTAGAAAATGGAGGAACACTGTTAGTAAAAGAAGAAATATTAGATATAAGATCTTGACTTGTTTTGTTGAATTTTTTGAAATTGTTATTAATGTAAGTGGTAATAAAGTTAGTGACTTGAATATGATTAGTATTGATAGGTGAGATAAATTTGGTGTGATATTTGCCACAAAGGCAAATAATCACAGAGGTAGAGAAAGAAGCTTAAAAAAAATATGTAATCTTATGTGATCTAAGATTTTTTATTAAACAGGAGGTTGGTTGGATTTTAGGAAGAATTGGACAAGCCTTGTTGCCTTGTTCTTCTTCATAAAGAGCAATTCCAAAACTATCAAAGAAGTTTTGGTAAAAGTAATCAAGATCTGCAATATCAGGTTCTTGATGAGTTAATGTAGGTATTTTGCAATATTTGCAGATTAGGTAGGAATAAGAAAAAGAGGATTAAGACTTTGAGAATTTTGTTAAATAACAAATATGGATGTAAATATTAATTTTGTAAGGGTGGTAAATAAAAGCAAGGGTTGTATTGTGGAAGTGTTACTGAGGTAGTGCTAGAGTGTAACTAGAATGGTTAGGGTCACTACTGTGACTCGGGTACTGAACACAACTGTAATTTGTAATACAAATTATTGTGTAATATAGATAGGAACCAAATATAGTTATAATAGATTATGTTGAATGAATATCTATAAATAGGTTGGTTATAGATGTTAGTATAAATTAATAAGATATGGAATTGGAAATGATTATATAGTTACATAAAAAATGTATAAGGAAAAAAGAGAATAAGGTAAAGACAAAAAGTAGAAAAAGAGTTTTGCAAGATAGTAAATATTAAATTTAGTTGTAGTTCGACCAATATTAGGTCAAAAGTCTTTGTTTAGGGCTTGTTTTGCCCAGGTGACTGTATACTACAACTTTAATTAAGGATATAGAACAGGTTAAGGCAGTAGAAACTGCAAGATGATTAAAAGGTATAAACTGGAGACCAAAGGCCGTCAGTACAGTTTACTCGATGAGTTTAAATTATTAAAGCTTAATATTTGCAGAATATATATAAAATAATGAGTTGACCAAGTTTACTTAAGAGCCCAGGACAGATTGTCTTAGTAAAATAAATAGTTAAAAGAGTTTTTAGACAGATGAATTTTTTGTTAATTTTTGTGAAATAGATTTGCAGAAAGAGAATAACAAATTATTAGAACTTATTTTTTACAATAGATAGCTCTATATTATTATAAATAGCATTAATAACATACTTATAAATACTAATATAAATTTAATTACTAAATATAACAGTTAAATAATTATCTAACAGATAGTAAGCATTTAAACAATAACTAACCAAAATAATACACATAATGATAAAAAAAACAATAATAAAATAAAAACTGAATTTGTTGATACAAGTTACTAGACAAAATCTAGATTCTAAACCTATAGTTAAGTAACTAAACAAAATATTACAATATACAAAAGCATGTAAACAGATAATAAGTAAAATTATAACAACTATAAATAGATAATAGGCAATTAAATATTAGAAAATTAATAAATTTGTAATTTACAAATTACAAACAAAATACATTAACTATACAATTTACCTTGTAATTGAAGCAATATTTATACATCTAAATATTACTTTTTTTTTTATTTTTATAAAAACAAAAATTTTATATTTTTACAACAAGCTGCTTATAAAGAATTATTTAAAAAGTACTAACAATATACAAAAACATAAATATAATTACTATTACTAACAAACTAATCAGATATTTAATATATTAAAAACTCTGACAAAAATTACAATAGACTTTATTACTAACAAAAATTTTAATGCATTAACTTCCAAAGCAGTCTTTCAAATAATCAAATACTATAAGGAATTTATAAAGAAGCAACTACTTATCAAAACAGAAGACATATAGAAGACAATTTAAATAGTATTTGCAACACAACTTGAACCTTTTTTTGCAAACTTAAAATATATATCTAAGAATATTATACAAATATTACTATTTAAGCTACTAATTGGTTAATATATATATATATTATTGTTACTTTATTGCATAAGATCTTTCATTTTGACTAATTACTAGCTAAATGCTTCACTAAATTAGAACTATTGCTAACAGAAATATTAAAACTAAACCTAGTATATTTTTAATTACAAGCTATAGCATATTATAGAATCTAGTATTTTATAAAAAAAATCTATAAAACTAGTATAACTACACAAGTATTTTACCAATCTTTCATCTTTAAGCTAATTTTTTTTATTAGTCTATTAAGTCCTTAGTAACAAATATAGACTCTACTTTTTTATTAATATACAAGACCAAGATACAAACTTATTAGACCTTTTACAATAGCTAAGAAAAGACTACTATTTTAAAAATATTTCAAATAAATACTTTAAAGCCAAGCCACCACTTCCAAAAAACTTAAAAAAAATACAAACTTAAAATATTTTTACATTTCTAATATAAGAAAACATAATTGCAAAATGCTTTGTTAAACAGATATTTACTGTTTACAAATTTTTATATAAATTTTTACCAAGCATTATAACAGCAAATTCTATTAATAAACCTTGATTACCTGATAATCTACAACTTATTAATAATTACAATATTACTACTTTTATAACTTCAAGAAAGCAGTTAGTTAACATAGCAAAAATGTTTAGAAAAAACCATTACTTTTATTGAATTTTAGATACTTGGATATAAATAAATAAACCTACTAATAAATTTAATAAAAAAAATACAACATCTAATTCTAAACAACAATTTAACAAATCAATTATTTCTAATACTCTATTAGCTATTGTGAAACATTTAAAAACAAAAAACATATATATAGAATATATAAAAAAAAGATATATAAAAAAAAGATTTATATATACACCCTAACCTTTAAGAAATTCCACATAATTGTATACAATACTGCAAGAATCTTAATACAATATTAATGTAACTGTTTAAGGTTAAGAAAAAAATGGGTATGTATAAAATTTTTATTAAAACAAAAAAATAAAGCAATCAATCATTTGACAATTAATATGTATTTTGGCAAGAAACAACTTTATTTGATAAAATTGTTAATCTGTTTTAAACTTTGTCTAAGTTTTAATTAATAAACAAAAGTGCATACTTTAGAATTTACAGAACCATGATGTATTTTAAAACTATTTTTTAAATAGAATTGATAGAATTAATATTCGAAATAACTGAAAGTCTAAAATGTTGCTAAACTAAGGCTAATACTAAAAGAAATGTTAGGGTGATTTAGAATTAATGATCAGATTTACTATTTAAAATAAAGTTAGTGACGTATTTGTTTCGAAATAAGCAACCTATAAATTCTATATATAATATAATCAAAAAAATTTTCTATCGTTATTTAATCGGGGTTTCGGATGTTTTTAAATTCCCACTTATTTTTGAAATAAATTAAAACGTATCCCGACTTTCTACAGATTATCGCTTCATTATCTTTCCAGAAAATGCTCTGGCCATTTTCATAGAATTCCGATAAATTTCAGGTAAAAAAAAAAAAAAAAACAAATCCGGATAATATTCGGCTTCTAATTGCAATGAAGCACAAAAGATTAGAAGCCGAATCTTACCTGTATTTGATTTTTACCCCAAAATTGCTAGGATTCTATAGAATTATCAGGGATTTGTTTCGAAAAATGAGAAAGATAATCTGGAAAAAAACGGGATATGTTTTTCGACAAATTTTTATAGGGTTAATGAGAAATATGTAATACTAAACTAATGTTAAAATAAATTTTTTTATCATGTTTGATGTTAACTTTTAGATATGATATGAAATTCATTAGTCATAAATGAAATCTTTCATTTAGATTGAAATAAGATTAGTCAATTGCACGAATGTGTAGAATGTGTACTGACTATGGCTGGGATTTTTGCAAACAATATGCAAGCACTCTATCGATATTCAACTAGTTAGACTGAATATTGATTAGAATGCCGATGATAACCAGTATACATTCAACATATTCGACAGCCAATTAATCTAACTTCAATTAGAGCGAGCTGATACTGATTTTTTTTTATTTTGACTAGAATTATAAACATTGCAAATCTGTAAACACAAGTATATAACATAAAAGAGCCATAAATAGATATCAGTAGAAAAAAATACCCCAGATACCGTACAAACACTCGTGGGCGTTAATTTAAAAATCATGTTCTTCAAGAATAGCCCATGGGCGTTCTAAATTAACGTGCATCAAAATATAACTAGTGATTATATTCAATTTACGATAACAGCTAGCCGAGTAAATGTATCAGGTGGTCTCTGTACTTATTGGCCTAAATATTTGAAGTAAGCTATATTCAAGTTCAAATATTTCTTGGCATCATGACATGGTTAATCAAATTAAAATAAGTTATATTAATTTTATACGGATATACTCATCAATCGAAATAATGCCCGAAATAACGTGTAGTGGCGTTATTTTGTGCTTGTAGGTATTGGGCTTTTAAATAATGTATATATATTCCTTATAAATATTTTAAAAAATTTAGTTAGTATATATATAGTAGGTTTTTTTTATTGTTTTAGTAATACTATTTTTTGGTATAATATTTTTCATAGTTAATATGTAATTAGGAACCATTATAAAAAATAAAATAAAAAAAAAAATCTTAAATTAAAAAAAGATTTTTTAATTTAATTGGATGTACTGTATTACAATTGCCTTCACTACAGTATAGTTACATAATCTGGAAAAAATTGATGTGACTACGTATATACGTAGTAGTAGACACTTAGTAATAATCAAGCCGAGCGACTACGTATAACAAGAGTCAATTAACTATATATGATTAATTGATTGGTATGTATGTACGTACGTTTTACAAAAAATTTGACCAATTATCATAGAACATTGTACAATAATTCTCTTTTGTATTTTTGTTTCAAAACTTTTTGGTATAATATGAACTTTTTTAATCATTTTTCTAATCTCTTAAAATAAGCATGAAAAAAATTTTGATAAGAAATATTTGGAAACTGAATAGCGTAACAAAAGGTTTTTTTTTGAAGAATAGGAGTTGAAAAGTTCATTGCTCTGCGTATCTGTGGTAATATCAGATAAAAAATTATTCTTCTACAAGTGATTCAAAATTACACTAGCATAAAGTCGGCTTAATGACCGATTTTTTAAAAACTATATAGTCGACTTGACCAATAAATTTTAGGTCGACATTGTGTCCGAAGCTTGATCATCGCAGATATCTATAACGTCATAGATGATAACCAATGACTTACTAAGACATCTGTTCTGTAAAAAAAAAAAAAAATCATTTATCATTTATCATGGTTGATAATTTGATATGCTTATGTAATCACGAACTTATTCGGCAATATCAGGTATATATTTATAAGACATGTCTGAAATAACAAATGGTTCGGAAAATACGATCATTAGCAAGCTTCCGGTTAAAAAAGGTGATAAAGGCGCACATAGGGATTTTATAAAATTATATATCTTTAAACTTTTAAATCTTTTTTTTCGCATTTATTTGTAAACAAGTGAACACTTTTATCATTATGAGTTTAGTAAACAGCGTATAGTTGTTACATGATGATGATCGCACATAGAAAATTTGTAACAGGTTATGTCAATCTCCGAATTTCAAACTCAACATTGCAAAAATTAATGTTAAATTGAGGATCTATATTTAAGCTTGTTTGATGACTACTGTTTTGAAAAAGTTCTGTTTTTAGTTGCCGCTCTGAGAATGTTCTGTTTTTAGTTGCCGTTCGGAGAATGTTCTGTTTTTACTATTTATTATTTTTAATTGTACAAAAAATTGAATTAATATTTCTACTCTGGTATTTGTATAACGATAAAAATAAATAATTTTTCCATCGATATATTGCAAGCTTTCTATAATTAAGAATAAATTTTCTAATACAATCTTTTATTTGAGAAGTTTCTATTGCATCTTTATTGATTTATTTTATAAATATTAAAATTGCCTTTTGTTTCAATATTATTTTTACAGAATTATTATACATAAAATATTATTCATCGATTTGTTTGAAAATAATTAATCGAATTTATTATTTATTTATTTCTTTTTTAAAAAAGGATATATATTGATTATGTTTTTTTTTTTTTTTGAGGTAATGTAACCTGTCCAGATATTATTTGACCATTGAATTCATTTTAGTTTTTTTATCAATACGAGCAATTCTTGCAAGAATCGAATGTAACAAACATTAAATGAGTTACGCAGGGAAACTCATACAGGAGAATCCGTGTCTGAATGCATCGGAATCATGGTCGGCTGGGCCGGAATTGGTCGATTTTGTCCAAGATCACCAAAGATTTTAATGAAATCATTAGCTGTTCATTAGGTAAAAAATGGCTAGTTAATAATTCTGCCACAGACTATGCTAACTAATGTCTTCCTAATTTCGATGCATTCCGACCCGGAATTTGGAGATTCCCTTATCTAATGATAAGGTATGTATCATATATGCTGCAAGTCAGGGCTGAGCTCAAAAATAAACAATCAACTTTTTTTTGGCGTTGGCGTCGCCCAAATTAATCTAGAACATTAGTCTATTCTAAAAAAAAAAGAACGAACAAACGAATTATCAATCATATCAAATATGATAAATAAAAAAAATCTTGATCGATCACCATCTTTAAATATGAGACATAATCATCTAATTTTTTGATCTAATTCGTCAAATAATTTTTTTTTTTTTTTAGAAAATAGTAGCCAAACAGCATGAATAAAGTTTACTAAAGTTAGATTCATTGAGATTCATTGAGCGTAGTAGCATAAGATAACCAATGAGACGTTGGCACATGATTTTATGGTGTTGAATGTGCGCATTTATATAAGTGCATATATTAATTGAATAAACAGATCTTCATTAATGGATATCAATATCTATATGTTGGAAATTTCTTTGTCGATAATGATAAATCCCCTATTATGCTAAATTAGGAACAGAAATCTTCCTTATGGCATTTTGATTTGTATTTTTAGAATCTAACCATCCCATATTCGGCCATAGTAACAAGATCATGCGATTTTGCGATTTTACGACTTTGCGACTTTTTTTTTTATCTTACATTTCAGACATACATATAATATATATATATAGTATACTGAACTGTGATCCGGTTCAATCCTGGACCGTTCTTGTTTATGATCGAGAACTCGGTCTTATCAAGAACTCGGTCTTTAAGGGCCGATTAATATCCATCCCTACCGCGACAACACTGGTTACATTTACTATAATTTCAGAAATTGATAAAAATAGAAAAGAAAGGATTGTTTATCTTTAAAATTCCGAATTTTAATTCCGAATTTATAGTTCGAATGACTTATCCATAATTGGTAGTGTATATGGCGTGTTTCCATAACGAAGATTTATTGAATAAAAAATATTATATAAGACCTAAATATGTAGTTCCTCTAAGACTAATTAAGAAATGAAGGACATACACGTACCAACAATTTTTGCGTTGTTGCACAGAAATTTATTAATTAAAAAAAAATTTTTTTTACTACGAATAAACATTGTTTGTGTCAAAGTAGTATGGATTATCGATAGGGTATGAAGTATGATAACTAAGATATTTTTTAAAATTAAAATTTTCAAATATATGCGTGTAATATTTTGAAATGAATCTCTTGTGTATTTACGCATATACAATATATATATTTAATAAACCATACATCAATCCCACAAGTTATTGCAATTTATGTATAATACAAGGTGTGTAATATTGACATTTATACAGACATTAATTATCATTAAAAATAATGTAATAAAAAAAAAAAAACTATGCTTTTTTTTTTTTCCTATGCTTAAGCTAATTGGTGTCCCAATTCACCTTTTGGTCCTTCATCGACGTCATGTTTTTCTTCTTCAACAGCACCGGTTTTCTATTAAAAAAAAAAAAAATCGGAATTGTAAATAACCTTGACAATAATTATTAAAATTTTACACTTGCAAAAAATGAACTTTAATATATTACCGATACTGTTTTAAAATCCAATTTATCGAACAAATACCAATATCCAGCAGCCAGTAAACTACCCGCAGTGGTACCAATATAATAAATCCAATGACCATTACCGTAGTCTCCGAAAACTATGGCAGGACCAAAGGTTCGTGCAGGATTCAAACTATTTGAAATAAATAGATAATAAATTATAAATATAATTACGATTATTAAAATAATTATCATCAAACATGTATATATATATATATATATATATTGAATCTTACCTAGCGCCGGTGAATGGACCAACTATGAATTAGAATTAAATGTAGATAGATAAGTTAGCAATAAGAAATGGATTGAAACAACTGTAAAGCACAAAACTTACCAGATAGTGCTGAGATGAATAAGGAAATACCAACTACAAATGGTCCCATGAAACCTTGGTTTCTTGATTCACTGGCAATAAAGAGCACAGCAAATGTTAAGACAGACGTTGCAAACATTTCCAAAAAGAAACCTTGAGCAACTGTTGTATTAGCGGCCTAGAAGAAATTCAGTAATTAGTTAAATGTTTTTTAAACGTTTTTAAACAAAATAAAAATAAAGATAACGTACCAACGTAGTGGCACCATTAGCAGCACCAGGTATGAGAGTTCTTATAAGGAATGATCCAAAGAGGGCACCCAAGAATTGAGCTATGATGTACAGAGTACCTCGTAAAATTGTCAATCTCTTGATAGCCATCAGACCAATAGTTATGGCAGGATTGAATACTCCTCCTGAAATTGGACTCCAAATGAAGACATTCGCCATAAGTGACCATCCGAATGAAAATGGAATTCCAACACTACCACTATAAAAAAGCAAGACGTTAAAAAACTTTATAAAAACTTTATAGTATGGTAACAATAAAAACACCTATAAATACATACATTGAAGAAGTACCAAAAGCCATAGCACCTCCGACACCTACAAATAAAATAAATAAAAAATCAATAAATTATATTATCAACCATATCGAAAGAGACGTGTAAAATCAACGATTTTTCATAACGATAATTACCCATAAATAAAAAATATGCAGTTCCTAAGAATTCTGCTAATGCAGCAGTTATATCATATCTCAAAAATTTGAAAGTAATTAGACCAGCCATTTTACTTTACAAAATTTTATTTCGTAATTCTTAGAAATTTAATAGTTTTTTTAAAAAAAAGAAAATGTATACGTAAAGGCGAATTTCTTAGCACGGATGATAGGTAAACCATTAGAAAAAAGTCATCTTTTTATAAGAAAAATTTGTTTATAAGTTACAAATAAAATAATATATATGTATATACAATGCGTCGTTTATAATATACTATGCTTATTCGATTCATTTGCATGCAATATTCACAATGGTAGCACATTATTCCTATTTAGTTTAGGCCATAAAGTAATCGGAGCCGAGGCAGGAGTTCTTTTTTTTCATTTATAATAACACCACTTTTTCTTTTCAAACCAATTATCCAATAATTGAATGATTGTTCGAGTAAGGAAAGTGAACACAACAATCCAGAGTTCCTGTTTCGGACATATAAAACAACACATCTTTGTACTACCTATAAAAGTGTAAAAACAATCTCGTCTTATTGAGTGTTTAAGGGGGCTTTGACATATTTACGGCATTGATATTTGTTTTTTTGTTTAAAAAAAAAAATGCAACAAATTCGTTATTTATCATATATGTATTTGTATTTGTAATATGCATTTACGCGGATAAAAAGGTACTAAGTAATATATTTAAAGTTTAGATGTGGAGAAAAAAAGTTATAAAGAAGTAAGCATTTCTTTCACTTATTGATCGAACAAGTAGGCATACACATACAATGATAAAAAAATTATACATTCTCACATGATTCGTTTCATGATTTTTTTTTTTTTTAAGTTTAATACATACATTATTTTCCCTAGACTAAATGGTGGTTTATAATGAGATTTGATACTGAAATAGTAAACATACTTTTATGCAATTCTCTATATTCTTATTATGATTATTATGCAATTATCAACTAAATCTAGTTTAAATCATGATATTTTACGTATTCTAATAAATAATCTAATAAATAATCTAATAATAATAATCTAATAACTAATCTTATAAATAATCTACAATTAATATAAATATATATCGATATATAAAGATGTTTAACCAAATATATCAATTACTTATTTAGATCTACAATATTTATTTTTTTCATGTAACCACATATTTAGCATATATAGCAACGTGGCTGTCGATGTCGATATGATTTTCGTTTCTCCGAGGTAAATTCTCCTGAAAGTTAGCCTATGAACAGGATTTTCATGAAACAGTTTCAAGAATGACAAAAACAAATCAAAAACAAAGATAAATAGAACAACTTAATACATTATGTAATTACTAAATTTGGCTCTCATCACCTGTTCCTCAATGATTCACCATATTCTTAATCATCATTGATGTTGATTTCGTCAGGGACGGGCACGATCTTTATTGTTATTGTAAATATACATAACGATCGTTTAGTATAATGCTTACTTGTTTCTTATGACCGCCCTGACGGAATCCTGTAAAATATATTTTTGTCTTTTTCTTTATTTGATGATACGACATTACAATTTCACATATTGTCAATGGAATGCATAAAGATAAATCCACAATTGCATAATCGTGCTGAATCTGCAGGGTATTAAATAAGACTGCTACATTTTTCTCGTTATGTAAATTAAAAAATTCAATGAATTTCATGTCAATCGTTTCTTAAATGCGTGTTACAAACAGGATCTTTTAATTATTCTTATTATTGCATGCGATAGGTAATCAGGTTTCTAATCACCTTAACTTGGATAATGGTTAGGTTTTTTTTTTTTTTTATTGTTATTATAGAGTCAATGCATATCAGCTGTTAGTTAATTAAGTAAGACGTTAATTAAGACTTTAATTAAGACTTTAATTAAATTCAACTCATCAAATCTCTTTCCTAAAATAAAACAATCTATGACATAACCTCGTAATATATTCGCATATACGTTCGTACGTTCGTACGTTCGTTCGTCCGTACATATGCACTATGCCCGTAAACATTCTAAAAAGGTTTCTGTGTCACATAAATTTCGGGTTAAAGATTAAAGTTCGGTTTTAGGATACAAAGAATAGTATCATCACAACTTGCTGCATTGTTGTACGAAGTGCAATTGGGACAAAATTGGTCAAAAACTTGAAATTTTCTGCTCTTAAGTGGAAATCACTAGCTAAAATCAAAATAATTCGACATGTCGAATGGCATCTTTGACATCCCATTCAACATGTCATTCAACATATTCAACATCCCATTCAACATCCCATTCAACATATCATAATATTATTCAATATGCTATTCAACATATCATAATATCATTCATTCAATATGCCATTCAACGTGTCGTTCAATCAACAGCATTCACATATTTGGTCGAATGGCAGCTGAATGATGCCATTCGACATGTCGAGTTTTTTTTTTTTTTGATGTTGACCAGCGAATGTTTAAATTTTTACACATGCATCTTTTTCATAAGCTACAAATTGGATTATTTTTAATAAAACAAGATGGAACACCAGGGACGAGACAGGACGAAAAAGAACGAAATAGCCAAAATGTATATATTACAGTTCTTCAGGATCTTCAAATAGAGAATTTGATTTTAAGATTTTTTAATTCAAATTTAAAAAGCATTGGTTTTTATTTATATGAAATACACTTTTTTTACTTTACATTAGCTTAATAAGATATTGAGTTTTTTTTTTTTTTTTAGATTTGAAAAATTAATCATTCGAAGAGGTAGTGTTCTAAAAGTAGATAACAACCAATCAGAAGGTTTTTCAATTTAACTTGACGAATTGAATTCAAGCATGTGATCTTTTCGTACAAACATTTATAATAATATTAATCATATTTTTCTCAAATCTTAAAATCCCCCCTCGAAAACAGGTTTTCCTAATCCATTTCCAAATCTTAAGATGGGCTGGTATTAATATCAAATCGAAGTGCATCAGATTAACCATGCTGGGTTTAGTCTAGGACAGCGATAGTAAACATAAAAATATACGGAACAGTTACTAATGAAATAATTAAGGGAGAATAAGGGAATATATAAGAGCACAACGATAGATAATAAGGGAAAGGGAGGTAAGTAATTACTATCGCATGGAAAGTAATGGTTTTAAGAGTGACGAAATAAATATCAATTATATTTTAATTTCAAGAAGGGATGATATGATCGAATTAAACTAAAAAATAAAATAGTTTAAATTCTTGAACATGGTCATGATGAAAAAGATAAAATAAAATTTATTTAAATTATAGTAATGATATTTTTAGTTTTGAAATTTTTATTTAACTTGTCTTATTTAGAGAATCGAATTTTAAATGTTTTTTTTTAAAAAAAAAAATGCGTAGCAGGTTTTTCAATAATAAATAATCTAGCCCCAATATGACACCTGCAATTAATCAATAAAACCATGTAACAAAATCAAAAACAAACGCTACGTATCTCTTCGTTTGTTAAAAGTTGCCTACAAAAGTTATATAAAGGTTTAAAAGTTTTTTTATATTTTTATTTTAATTAATATAAAATTTATTAATTTAGTATAATTTAGTATAATTTAGTATTAAAATAAAGATTGGTTATTTACTTTATTTTTGGTAGTCTTGTTTTTCTTTATTAAGAACATTTATATTATCTATATTTTAACTTAAAAAAGTTTTATACAGTTTCATAAAACTTAAATATAATCTATTATATCAGTTTTTTTTTTAATTTTGGTAGCCTTGCCAATAACCTTTATTAAGATTTTTGTAAAAGCTTACATTTTGACTTAAAGATTGTGATTCGACATCTTCCGACTACTTCTATGCACACCCAAAGGCAGTCTGTTGCACTGGTTGGGAATTATGCCCGGATCCAAGGGTTGCATCAAGCTAGCCTAAAGATTAAATGATAATGGCTTCAGAATCTATTATATTTGTTATTTTTCTTATTAAAAATTTTAACTTACTGAAGCTTTGCTTCTTTAAAGTCTTTAAAAATTTTAAATCATTTGTCAAGACTTTTTAATAATATTTTATAGTTTTTTGTTTGTTTCTATTATATTAAAAATATTATTTGTCAAAGTTACAGTTTTGTACTTTTTATATTTTTTTTTTTTTACTTATTTTTTTTTATTTTGTATTTTTTTTTTGTTATTTTTTATTTTTTTTTTGTTTTTTGTTTTTATTTTTTAATACTTTTTATTTATTTATTAACTTGTATTTAAAGCATAATATATATTAGTAATATTTTTAATTAAAAATTATGTATATTAATAATAATTTTAATAATTATTTAAACTAAATTATTTTGAAAACAAATTAAAAATTTAAAGATTCAAGTTCTTTAATAGATTTTTTTATTTTAGTTTTTTTAAAAAGAGGTTTATCTTTTATCTCATTTTTTTAAAATATTAATGATAAGGTTATGCTTTTAACTTTATTAAAATTTAAATGAAGTTTTTACAAAAAAAAAGCTTGCTTTTAAATTATATATAAAAAATAAAACCTCAAATATATAATTTGTAACTTAAACTTACAAAAGTATTCAAGACTATCTAGATTTGGATGTAAGTAAAAATATAAAAGAGATGAGTACAGTATTTAATCCATTGAACAGTTTAAAAACTTATTTTAGTAATAATTTTAAATATTAAAATATAAGATAAAGTAAGACTAAAAGAACTATTTGATAAGTTAATAAAAATTATAATTTGAAATTGTTCAAAATGATAAATGCAATAAGATATTCAGATATGTTTATATATTTGTTAAATTAGATAAAAAAGAAGTTTAATAGAAAAGAAAATAGCAATATAATAAGAATAGAAATATTGTGAATAGTAAAAATTAAATTAATTAAAATCAAACAAATACAGTAGAAATTAAAAAGTATTTATGTAAAAAATTATATAGAATAAAACTGTCAAGTGTAAGAATTTCTTTATGCAGATTAGAAATAAGATTAGCAAAAATGTTAAAAGAAGTTATATTTAAAATAGTTTTAAAAGAGTTAGAAAAAATATGATAAATAGTTTAAAAAGAAAGACTAATAGCCTAGTTAGAGAAGTACTAAACAGGTTGTATTTATGAAAAAGTGAAGAATAAGAAAATTTATATTTGTATAAAATATAAGCAACTGTAATTTATCAAGTAAAATTTTTACTAAAAATTTTAAGAATAAATAAGTGAAAGTTGTAAGCAAAATTAGTAATTTTTTGATTATTATTAATATAAAACCATAAAACTTCCTAGTTAATGTTAGATGCAATAGTAGTTCATAGTTAAAATCTATATTAAAATGTTTAGAAGGTTAGTATATAGACATAGCATATAGTTTAAATAGAGTAATAAATAAATATTTTTAATAAAAAATTTATCAATAAATAAAGTATAAGAAAATTATAAGAGTTATTAATAAGAAATATAAGAAATAATAAGATTTAATGATTGCAAACTAGTTAGATAGTAAGATTGTTAAATGGATTATCTTGGTGAAAACAACTTTATAAAAAATAAGTTAAATATTGTAAAAGTTAATAAAATTAAAAAAGATGTATTGTAGATATGCCTATTTAACACAGTTCCTAATTTGATGCATTTATATTATCTTATATTCTAGTAGTTATAATCATATGATTTTAGTACCATTTAATTCATCTTATTGATACAAGTTAAATAGTGTTAAAATTATATAATTCTAATTACTAAATTATAAGATATTGTTATTTAATTAATTTAAATTAATTTTCTTGTTTGGAGCTTTGGCAAGAAGTAATTGTGACACATTAAAATAAACTTTTTATACTAAATAAACTAATACTTATATATTCAGAAAAGTTATTTTTACTAATAAACTTTATATAAATTTAAAATATAACAAAGTTTGAACTTTTTTTTTAATAAAGCATGTGCATTTATAATATGTATTTAAATAGCTGTAATTATATTTTAAATATAAGTAACTATTGCAAAAGATTATTATTAAATACTTGTAATTAATTTTGTCATATTATTTTAATTTATAAATATATAAATAATGAGTAAAAAAGAAACACAATTCATAAAACTTTAATATGCATAGGTAAATTGTGCAATCTTAATTATTAACTTACTTTTGCAAAATTTTATAATAATGATCAAATTGTGTGATCTTAATTATTAGTTTACAAAATTTTGTGACCTCAGTTATTTTTTATATCATGATACAAATTAATCCATTTGCAATTACCAATTTTTCAGACATAATAATAGCAATAATGATAATATATATTATTATTATCACTATTATAATGATTAAAAAATTGATAATTTAACTGTGGTTCAATTATAAATGCTTGTAAATATTTACAAAAAAGCTTGTAAAATGCTATATAAAACTGTTTTTTTAAATAAATAAAACTTTTATATTTAAACAATTATAAATAACTAAACTGCATATTGTAATATAAAAAAATAACAACTTATTATAAATTTTAAAATTATGATCAAATACAGTGATTATAATACCTGTTATAATGCTATTAGTAATGGCCTTAAGGCAATTAAAGATACTACAAGTGCTTTTAAAACTTCAAATATTAGAAGTATTGCAAGAGATTATAGTCTTTTAGAAGCTATCTTTAAATAAGCTGTTAAAAACAACAGTCCTTCTGCTTACTTTGACTGTACTAAAATTTTGTTAACTAAAAAAAAAAAACAGCTTGTGAATATTGTTTAAATATGCAAAAACTTAGTTTTGGATTAACAAAATCTGATATAAATCAGTATATAATAAATATTGTTCATTATGATGTGTAACTTTATCCTTTTGATAAGACTGGACTGAAGCAAAATTGGTAGCAATGCTTTATAAAGAACTACCTTAAACTTTTATTTTATATTTTACAAGCTCTAAATAAAGCTTATGCACAAAAAGCAAATCTTATCATTATTAATGATCTTTTTAATAAACTTAAAAAAAATTATTTATAAATATTTATTTATTACAAATCATATTTGAAATATGATAGCTTTTTTTTTATTTTTTTATTTTTTATTTTATTTTATTTTTTATTTTATTTTTTATTTTATTTTACTTTTATTTTTATTTATTATTATTTTTTTTTAAGAAATGAAACTGGGTTTATTATTGAATCTAGTTTTTAGAAAGTTATAACCAAAAAAAAAACATGCCAAGTTTTTCAAGTTTCATATAGCAGCTCTTATGAGCATATTTCTATATACTCAATTATTTTAGTTGCCAGAACATACACCCTACTATTGTTTATTTTTAAAGAAAAAAGAATGATTTCAGATTTTCTAAAGAGTGCTTCTGCAGATTCTGTTATAGGATTTACTAAAACAAAATATATATAGAAAAGCTTATTCCAAAAATATATTGAATATTTTGTTAGTTCTATCTCACTTTTATGTTTCATTTTGTTAATTTTAAACAGTTATAAGAATTATGTTAATTACATTAGAGTTAATTATTATTATAAGTATAGTATTCTTCTTTATATCTTTTTTTCTCATACTACTTATATCTTACAACCAGCCAAATTACCATTTGCTACATTAAAAAAGGCATATAATAAAAAGTATAAAAAGTTTTATATTAACAATAATAATAAGCTTATAACAAAACATATATTTGCTTGAGTATTTGGACTATTCTACATTGCAACATATATGCCTATGACAATATACAATACTTTAAAGTTACCAAAATTTGGCTATTTAATCCTAATACAATTGGCTCTGATTATCTTAATCCTTTATTGATAATAGAACATACCTACCTACAACATTTTAATCAGCAATTTTTTTCATCATTTTTATTATTGTTATATTTACAATTATTATTTTCATTTTTACAATTATCTTTATTTTTACAATTATCATCTTCAACTTCACAATTATTATTTACATTTTCACAAACATCATTTTTAGCTTTACTATTAGTATAATCATCATTATTATCTTTACAATCATTATTTTTACTAACTTTAAAGTTGACCAAACTTAACTCTACAAAAAAAGAATCTGATGTTAGAAATTAAGCTACTAAATAGAAGAGTTAAACAGTTAGAAGAAGAAAATAAAACTCTTAAATACTATGATATAAGTTCTTTGCAACTTATACTTAAGTATCTTTTGTATTATTATTTACAAACCAAAAACCTAAAGGTTGATAAAGAACAATTTAATTCCCAACTCACATCAAAAAAAAAAAAAAAAAATATGAAACATATTAGGATAGAAAAGCAATATATAAAAGATTTAAAACAGCTTAAAAAAGATAAAATATAAAATTATATCTTTTTATTTAAGTATATCAAATTAGGGTGATCTTTTAATAATCATGATTTTTGAAAGAATTTGTACTAGAATAAGTAGTATTAAGAAAGTTGGCATAAAGGTTAAAAGTTTTATCAAACTTGATTTAACAAAATAATTTTGTAACATAATTGATAGAAATGAAAAAAGTACATTTGTTAATAATTTTATTTAAATTAAGGTAATAGCCTAAGTATTATATAGTAGTTAATAAAAAAGTAAAATAAAGATTAAAGAATTAAAACTAAAATAAGCAGTACTAGTAAATAATAAAAATAAGTTCAAAAGATATATTATATCTTCTGGTTTTATTAATAATAATTTAGTTATTTAAAACTATAAATAACCAGAAATTTTTTTCTTTAAAGCAGCAACCTTGCTTGTATGTCTTTTATTTAAGTAATATATGATTACATTCTATATACAAAGTCTATCAATGAGGCTACAATTAGTCATATGTACAGCTTTAGTCATTGTCTATTTAAAGGTTCCACCCACAGGTTACTTGCTAATTGCCATACCTAGAACCCACCTGTGAGTTTTCTGTTTAAAGTCTCTGATTTTCAACACTATTGCATATATATGCAACACTTATATATTATTATAGAACATATCAGGTTAGAGCTACCTGGTTACTATTTATATCAAAGTACCATCTTATTGAATGTTACTAAGTTTCCATAGCCCTCAATTCACCATCGACACAAGCTTACTAAGCTGGTACCAAGATTATCACTTAGATCCAATTTAGTGTATTTTGTATCTACTAAATCAGTTTTAATATCAGAAGTATTTAAATTTCAGTAAGTCTATTTCTTTTCTGTAGCTTCCTTTTATATTTACCATATCATTCACTAGTATGCCTTCTCTCTATTTCTGGTATGTTCACTGCATCTTTCACATTAAGCACCAACTCTCTATATCAGGAACCTTTTTCTGAAAACTTTCTTATATACTAATTTTCTATTCATATAGACTTAACCATAGGGCTTCATGTACATTCATATGCTTTTATAGATTACAGAGTTTTTTGCCTTCAGCTAGAATTAAACTGTTGACCTTATCTGTAGAAGAAGGGGCACTTAGACTACTAGGCTATGAAACACCATCCCTATAACCAGAATTTGGTATTAAAGATAAAATAATTAATAGTATAACAAAAATAATTAGTAGATAAAAGGTTAAAGTAATTGTATAAAGTGCATTCATAAAAATGACTAATATTAATATTTTTAGAAATAATAAACAATAACAGTTTAAATTCTTTTTAAATTTTGGTAAGTCTAAAAAAGATATAACATCAGTTATATAAACAAGAGTTGTTATAAGTAGTTAGTTAATCAAGAAAGAATAGTTAATAATATCTGAGTTGTTTTTTAAAAATAAGATATTTAGAATAGAAGAATAGAAAAGTTTTAAGAAAAATAGTTTAATTATTTAAAGTATATAGAATATTGTAGATTAAACTAGTTAAAATAGTCTAGCTAATGTATTTGATAAGTTAAATAATTTTAAAGTTTGTAATTAGATAATTAAGACTATTAATATATATATATATATATATATTTTATTTAAAACAGCAATCTTGCTTATATATTTTATTAAGTAATATATAATTAAATATTTTATATACAATAGTCTATTAATAAAAGTATATCTAGTTATATGTATAACTTTAGACATTATTTAATTAAGAGTTCCACTTATAGGCTATCTACTAGATGCTATATCTAAGACCTACTTGTAAGTTTTTTATTTAATCTTTCTAATTTTTAACATGTATTGTATATATATGCAATGTCTATATTACTATTGTTGTAACATCTTAGATTAAAGCTATCTTAGTTACTATTTATATCAATATATCACCTCATTAAATATTACTAAGTATTCATATTCTTTCAAATTTACTCTTAACACAAGCTTACTAAGCTGGTACCAAGATTATCACTTAGATTCAATTTAGTATATTTCATATTCACTAAACTAGTTTTAATGCTAGAAATGTTCAAATTTCAGTAAGTCTATTCCTTTTTTATAGCTTTTTTTTTATGTTTACTATATTACCTACTAGTATATCTTTTTTTCATTTTTGATATGTTTACTGTATCTTTTATATTAAGTATCAACTCTTTATATCAGGAAACTTCTTTTTGGAAACTTTTTTTGTACACTAATTTTCTATTCATATGAATTTAACTATAGGGCTTCATGTACATTTATATGCTTCTGTAGATTACAAAGTTTTTGCTTTTAGCTAAAATTAAACTATTGACCTTGTCTGTAGAAAGAGGGGTATCTAGACTAGAGGCCATCAATATATAGATTAGAATATAAAAAAATATTGATAAAACATTAAAAATTGTTTTGAAGTTATTAAATACAGATACAAGTAGTTGTATCTAATAGATAGAATTATTAAGTTATTTAAGAAGATTAGAAATATAGTGTTATAAAAAGGTATAGTGACTAAATAAAGTGAATAAGTTGTCAATTTTCCAAGTAGTAGATAGTGAGTTCAAAACCTACTGATAGCAAAAATTTAGATAATCATCTATATAATATATAGACAGTATTACAGTAATAGCATTCTGTCAATCAGTTGAGATAAGATACCTGTAACATAGTCACACCAGCATGACTGGCAGGTCATGGAGCATCTGTGCAATATTGAAGTTACACAGAATAATGCAAACTGGCATCAAATGATGCAAACTCAAGATAAGTTCTTGTAATTATATAAATCTGTAAACTAGAAAGCCAGAGCCTACTTGAAAAGACCTGAATAGAGAAATAGCACAGATCTTTAACAGTACTACTGTAAAGACTAGACCTAGAAAATGAATACCAATATAGAAGAAATTAGCAAACAAGAATCTTGAGTAAGAGGTACCACCAATCAGGCCATCAAAAGTCTTAAACTAAAGAAAAAGGATCTTAAGAAGCAGACTCTGAAATACCAAAAACAGGTCATAGTCCTTCTAGACTATCTAGATTGGAAGTCTAAGATTAGAAGCAAAGGTATACTATAAGTATGAGGGATATGCTGTAAAGTCAGTACTAGGATCTGAGTAAATTCTGCAAGAGTAAGTCTTGTTAACAAAAGACTAAATATATGTAGTTAGTTAGCAGAAAGGCTCTCTAAAGCTCTACAGTTAGGTAATGTATTCTGAAATATGTAATGGCTTGACAGATATACAGACAGAAAGGTCAAAGTTAGGTTAGATAGCACTTCAGTATACAGAAACTTGTGCACTATTTGTTAATGTAAGTATAGAGATCAGAGTGTTTAAATAGATAAGCTTCTAGTAGATTGCAAATATGGCAGCTAGTATAGAACTTGCTATATAGATGGACTACTTAAAATAGACAACCAAAAGTTGTAAATGTGGCTAGTTGTAGACTCACCTTGTACAAGTTATATAATTATAATTAAAAAATACAATAAAGACAATAGCTACTAATAATCATAGCCTTAGTAAAAGCAAAAAAATATATATATAATGTTATAATTAGATATCTTAGATATGCTTAATATTGTATATATAGAATGTAAAAGAGTACTAGAAAATATAGTATAACAGAACTTAGCTTTAAATTTAACAAGACTAATATGCTAAATAAAGATTTTGTTGCAAGTATTTTAATTAATAACAAAATTGTAAAGTTAATATTTAAGAATAAAAATAATAATATTGTTATAGAACGATTTATTATTATTTTATTATTAGTTATTATTATTATTATTATATTATTATTATTTAGTATT